>PVJD01005759.1:0-109827 GCA_004026545.1 Mormoops blainvillei
AGTAATGATGGAGGTCCCCGTTTCCTGCTGAGCTTCTTTAAGAGGATCAGCCTTAGCTCTGGGTGGTGTGGCTCAGTGGAATGGGCGCCGGCCTGTGAACCAAAGGGTCACTGGTTCGATTCCCAGTCAGAGCACATGCCTTGGTTGTGGGCCAGGTCCCCAGGGCGGGTAGGCAGTGCACGAGAGGCAACCACACATTGATGTTTCTCTCCCTCTCTTTCTCCCTCTCTTCTCCTCTGTCTAAAAGTGAATAAATAAAATCTTTTCAAAAAATGGATCAGCCTTAGACCCCACAGCCACAGGTCTCCAGGACTCCTATCGCCATCTCTGTGCTCTCTGCAGGATTTGTGGGCCACAGCGACCCCTGGTGCTGGTGCTGGGACACAGCGGCTGGACCTCTCACTCCATCCCATCCTGATTACTTCTGTGCTATGGCCTCCGGGTCCCCTCTCAGGTGAAACCCCTGATCACCCACCTCCAGACTTCACGTTGGAGGGGGATAATAATGAGCAGGACTTGCTGATGGGGAGTGATCAGATTCTCAAGAACTCCAGCTTCCCTCCTTACATCATCATCTTAAGGATGTTTTAAATGCTAACTACTTAGAGAAAGAGGAGAGACTGATTCCCACCAACCCCCAAGTCCCTGGTTTCCTCCCCAGAGGCCATGGCTGTGACCTGTGTTTCTTCCAGATATATCTGGATAAAAGCCCCTCTCCTACAGTTAAAAAAAATGTATACAAGATGCCACCCTCCCCTGTCACCCTCCCTATTCTTAACATCATAGAGAAAGTTCTCCTCAACCTTTTTAACAGTTATGCAGTACTCCGCTGACGGGCTGAGCCATCGCAGGTTTAAACAATCCCCAAATGATAGGCGTTTGTTTTCAATTTGCAAAAAAAACGTGGCAAGGAATACATCATTTGCACTCGGATATATCCAAGTATTTGTAGAAAAACCCCTAGACGGGGAATTGGTGAATGAAAAGGTGTGTGCATTTTTAATATTAATAGATTCTAGAAAACCGCCATCTTGAGCGGCTGTACTGATGAGCAGTCCCAGCACTGCCTTCCGCCAGTCCCTTCTAACTGGGGGCTGGGGCGCAGGTCTGGAAGCCTCCAAGCCCTGGCGTCCCCACCTATTGGAGGGAGTGTCTGTGCCTGCAGGGAAGGCACAGGGGGGTGCCGGGGCGACTCCTTTGTGCTCCTGTAATCTTTACAGCTTGATTACTGTCGTGGGGCCGCATTTTAGGCATTTTTTATAGTGCAATACGAAATGTTAGTAAATGCGACTCTGCGTGCAGAATTTGACCTAGGGGCGTTTCCTCAAATTAAAACCCTCCAAGAGGCCCAGCTTGAAGTCAGTAGCCGATCAAAACACGACCTGCATTCACACCATGGCCACAAGAGGGCGCACGAGAACCAAAGGTGAAGGCACCGCTGTCCTTTGAGAATGCCCTGCCATGGTCTTTAATGACATTTCAGCTGAAAATGGTATGATCTTATTACCAATAAAAAAGACAAAAAAGTGCAACGCTAATCCCCAGGAAAAGTCTGAGCCCATGACAGACCTGAACCAAAACCGTACGAAATGATACTTCGGCAGGCAGTGTCTGACAAAGGCACGGATGGAATCACACCTTGTATGTCTGCGCGGCTGCGACCATGCGCCCCCGCTGCCAACTATCGCCAGAAACAGATCTGGTGAACAATACCAAAATTAAAGTCGAAAATTTTAATGGGAGAATTTGTAATAAGTCCTGGAAGAGACAATGATCTTGCCATAAAATTACTGTTAAAAAAAGAGCTGGGTTCCAGCTGGCGTGGCTCAGTTGGCCGGGCATCGTCCAGCAGATCAAAGGGTCACCGGTTCGATTCTCAGTCAGGGCACATGCCTGGGTTGTGGGTTGGGTCCCCATGGGGGTGCATGTGGAAGGCGCCCAATCGATATTTCTCATGTCGATGTTTCTCTCCCTTTATCTCTCTCTAAAATCAAAAATAAAATAAAATCAAAAGAGTTGGGAAAATGAGCAGCATCTCGGTCCACTTCAATTCCAGCTCACATGCAAGAGTCAGTGTGGTGTCCCTGGCAGCAGGTCAGGGAGAACCATTGGCTATTAGTTCTGGGTTTTCTGAGGTAATCGGCTGCGCACACAGTAAAAACACTGTAATGCTGGCACTCCGTGGTTGGTCACATTGTCCTCCTTTCTGCTGTCCCCAAAACTTAATGAGATGCATCTGAGTTGACACTGCCAGCATCTCCAGCAGGTGAAGCAGTCAACACTGGGGGTGGGGGTGATCCTCTGCCAGCTGTCCCTGGCCTGAAAAGATAGCACCAGAGTATCAGAGGGGCAGCCCTGAGACTGACAGCCTGTCTTGCCTGTTTCCTGAACCACGAAGAGGAGACAGCAGAGGTACCGAGGGATCAGTCCTGGGCCTCAGTGCCTGACCTGGGACATGAAGGTGTTCCCCAGCAGGAAACCGGCCCCCATGGGCCATCCCAAGGGGCTCTGGAGAAGGACTGAAGTGGCAACTCAGCCCGGCTGAAGTTTCTGCACACTGAGCAAGAGGGAGACCCAGTCAGGCCTGGAGCCGAGGACGGTCCCCGAGACACCACAGTGGGACGCAGAGAACAAGAAGAGGTTCGGAAACCTGGCTGGGCGCTCAGGGACCTCATCTGTAGTGCAGAGATACAGTGGGCGCGTGTGAGCCTGGGATGTTTGTCCATAGAACATCCCACCAATGGAAAACACCACTGAAACGGGCTCTTCACAGGCTGTCAGCTCAGCGGCGAGTCCTGTTTGCAACCCACCAGGGCGGCGCCATCTGTTCCCCTTCCCGGCTCACGCTCTGGAGTTGGCTCCTGAGCCAATGGTTCAGAGGTGCCCAGATTTCACACCCTCCATGTGACCCTCAGGGCTCCGCCCCTCCTGCCTCAGCCAGAGACCCGGCCCCGCTATCAGACAGTGCGGCACAAGCCTCTTCAATTTCCTCCCTTGAACTTTCCTTTATAGCCTGAGCCCTCCTGCCGGCCCTCTACCCCGTCCAGCCCACCAGGACGCCCCTCGCCTCTGCTGTTTCCTCCCCCGTGTTCCAAGGGGCTGCCACAGTGCTTGTGCCTTGGAGGACAGTGTCGGGCAAAAGCATCCACAGACATTTTTGAGGGCCTCCTCAGCATGTGACATGAGACACCAGGAGCCAGTACTGCTCCACCCATCAGTCTGAGAGCAGCTGGGATACCAACACCAGCCTCGGGGGACGGCACTCTGCTTGGATGGACACCCACAGGCCTGTGTTCCCAGAAGGCATACATGAGCGATGAGGGGAGGCGTCGCTTGCAGGACCGGAAGGTGACAGACTGGCGCACAGGGGTGGGAGCCAAGGGCAACTCAGAGACTCCTTGGGCACTCAGGGTGCAGGTGGTGTCGCCCAGCCGCGGCAGCCTCGGTCCCTGGGACCTGCTCTCTGAAGGAGCCTCTGTGCCTGCCCAGGGCAGGGGCGGCTGCGAGCAGGGCAGGATGGAGGTGGCCCAGGTGGGGGTGGGTGCTCACAGTGTGCTACCTGCACCGGAACCTCAGCGTGCCCACCGAGTACCTGGTCAGGGTCTGGGGAAACCTCGTGGGGACTTAAGCCACTCTGGGCCTCCTGGTGATGGTCCTAGGGTTTAGGGTGGGCCTCGTCTGCCAGGGTCCCCGAGGGACCCTCACCCTGATTCACTCTTGCATGCTGGCATCCATTATGAGCGAGGCGCTAAGCTGCAAGAACAGAGCTCCCTGCTCTGCTCAAGTGCTTATTATGGACAGTGGGGTTGCCATGGTGACGGGACCCGCACCACCTCGCTGAAGGCACCGGAAGGCATCCACCCCCGGCACCCTTACCAAGGGCTGGGGTAAGCAGGTGGCGGTTTGACTCCGGCACAGCAGAGAGCACCCACATGAAGGAAGCAGGTGGGCCGTGGAAGGCCCCGCCCAGCTTCACCGTGTCGCCTCCTCGAGATGATTCCGAGTGCGTGGTCGGGCCTCTGTGACTGTCAGTGGGAAGCCCCAGGGACCATGAGAGGGGCATCTTGGCTGGTCCAGCACGATGCCCAACACCCGAAGGAAGCTCCAGAGGGTGCGTCCAGGTCCCTGGCTCATCTCCTTCCCAGCCATCCAGGTGGGCAGCTTCCCTGGGGCACAGTGGCACCAGCTGAGGGGGCTGCCAGGCTGGCAAAGTGAAGGCACCAGCAGGGCAGCAGGCCTGAGCCCAGCGGGGCTGCCCGCACACCCCACGGTCAGGGCCTCATCTGCCGGCCCCGCCCTTGCCCGTGGAGTCCAGATGCTCCCTGGGAGGCAGGCTCCTTCCCTGCAACGGCCAAAGCCTGGTTCTGGGGCCTGTGCCCACCTCTCGGCTGTGAGATGCTAAGGTTGCAAGTGGGGGCATGTGAAGGGCACAGGGTTTTGCAGGGTGAGCCCCACAGAGCTGCGCCCTCCCGGCTGTGACGAATCGAGAGTGCCCAATGGGCCCACCTTGCTGTCAGGACCTCCAGGGAGATTTGCAGAGGCGAAGAGGTGGCTGACGAGATGGCCCGTTCTGAGGAACTGTCACCACCTGAGCTCTGCATCTCTGCCCTGACACGGAGTCAGGGATCCTAAGGGCATCCCTGGGATTGTGCCCTGAGACTCACCTGGGACCACAAGCTGCATCCCCCAGGGGCAGGCTGGAGAGAGGTCAGCATCTACGGGGCGGCAGGCCCGTCCTGGGCACTGCCAGCAGGAAGGGTCCAGAGGAAATGGAAGGGCGGGAGGAGTCATAGCAAGTGTTCCAGCCCCAAAGGTTGCAGCAGGTCCTCAGGTGGGATCCACCAGCTCCTCACGAGGCTGGGATGGGGATGTTCTGGCCCCTCCCCCAGCCCCACACACTGGCACAGCCTGCAGGCACCAGCTGCCTCAGTCAGGGTCCCTGCCACCGAGGACAGAAGTTGCAGCTCAGTGAGCCCAGCCTCATGGGAATGACAGACACTAGGCTGGGCAGTCTCTCTCACCAGAGCTGGGAGTGGCCTGGCTCCTCAGGCCCTCGACTTCGGTGGTGTCCACGGCCATGTTAACCGTGTCAACCGCGTCAATGGTGGCCTCTTCTTGAAACTTCCTCATGTTTTTTTTATACCGGATTCATTTGCTGCTGAACCAATTGGATACCTGTGGACACACAGAGACCGAAGTTGCTGGAAGAGATGGCCTGGTGATGAGCTGATGGGAACAGACGGCAGATTCCCTCTGAGGTGACCTCTGCTCCCAGCACCCGGGAGGGACATCTTGAGTGATGACTGGTGGTCCTGGGGTTGGGTGCGGAGCCAGGACTGAGAAGGTGGTGCTGACTGAACCGTGGGCCCAGGGAAATGTCTGCAGTGGATAGAGGATCCCCTGGAGCCGGCACATCTTACAGGAGAGGGAGGGACCATGCTGCCCAAGAACCAGGTGCTGCCGGAAGGAAGACAGGCACGTCAGGGACACACAGACAAGTGTCCATTCACTGAAGGGGCAGACGGCAGGCTAAATTCTGGGCTCCTCTTTAGGGAAAGCCAGGGCCAGGGAGACCTGCACCTCAAGCACTGAGCTCTGTGCTTCTCCGCCTGCAGCTGTGTTCAATCCTAGCCGCCAGCTTGGGGGAGGGGGCCGTCATCACACACATTCTATAAGCCAGCAGTCCGGGTACGCGGAGGGGACCCTCCAGGCCAGGGCTTCCACCAGGGTTGTCCTCTGGGTGGGGCCACCCTGGGCACTGCGGGGTACTGAGCAGCGTCCCTAGCCCCCAACCCACCCAATGCCAGTAGTGTCCCTCCCCAATCATGGCAATGAAAGGTCTCTTGGGGCAGAACTGGCCAGGTAGGACCCTGGGCCAGAGCCTGCCTTTCAGAGTGGAGACTTGCACAGCTGGAAACCCCTCGACACGCTAAGACGGAGCAGCTGTTCCTGCGGTGACATGTCTTTGTAGGTCCGTGAACAGAAACGAACAGCTGAATTAGGATGGCTGGTCATGGATGTCTTCTCTCCTGAAAGTCCCCGCATCCTCCTCTCAATGTTAACCTTGACACGAAAGCACCCGAGTGTAGTGTGTGCTCCCTGCCCCTCACACACTAGCCCTTCCCCCTTCTTGGTCCCAGTGATCGCCAAGGAATGTGCCGAAATGTCTTTACAGAGCTAAGTCTGCAGGCAAATGGCAGCAAGTTTCCCATGCTGCATTCGACGGGCATTTCAGAAGGCCGAAGAGCCAACTTCTCGCCTGGGTGAGGGGGAGGCTGGCTCTGTTCCCGGGCCGACAGGGGTCTGGTGGTTGGGGAGAGCTGGTCTCCTTAGGTGAACCTCGCAGTCCCTACCATGTCCATACTCCGGATTTGGAAACCCCCCTCCTGAACTAATTGTCAGCCATTTCAGGTTGTCCTGAGAGCTGTTGGACCCGCCAAAGCGAGGAGGGGCTTCCAGCACAAAATTCTGCCGCTGGTGGGTGGGGGTCTCAGGGCCCAGCCACAGGGCAGGAATCACTGGAATGTGGCCGGTGCTTTTCAAAATTTTGTTTGCAACGAATCGAATCGCCTCTTCAGATAAAGTCTTAGGCCGCAGACGCGCCTGCCCCCGGGGTGCCAGGCGCTGAAGCGAACCTGGCTGCTCTTCAGACGGCGGCTCCCGGTGGCAAACGAGCTGCCCCGCGTCAGGGGCCTGGCCCGTGGCCTTGGTGCTGAGGATGCCACAGCGGTTCTGGGTAAGGTCGGATGTGACCGGGACACCGGTAGGGTTTTGCTGCCCGAGTGGCTCTGTGGGGCTCCCGAGTGCCGTCACCACGAAGTCACAGCGAGGCTTGGCCTGGGCTGGAGCACAGCGTGGCGGCTGAGGGCCAAGATGCCGCAGGCAGCCAGACGGGGCTGGAAACAGCCTCTCCAGCCACACAGCGGGAGGGGTTGCCCCAGCGAGCCAGTATGAGGCACTGTCAGCACCAGTCGTTCTGGCGGCCGGGGGTGGAGGTGGGGGTGCCGCTCCCAGACGCCCATCCGCACACTCACGTTGCCCATGGGCGTGGCCTGGTCCTGCCCTGAGCTGTGGGCCGCCTGTACTCACCGCGTCTTGGGGCCTAGTTGCCCCTCTCACATGCCCAGTTCCACTAAGAAGCCTACCGGGGCTCCCAAGGTCGTCCAGGTTCCCACCTGCATCGGCACCAGCATCCCCCACCTGGGGCCAGGTGTTGCCTGTCTCGTGCCCACTCACTCACGCTGGGCTGCGGGAGAAGCAGCCAAGTATGCCTGCGCTTGACCTTACCCCGGGATAACCGAACTGCTACTTTAGCTCAGGAGCCGGTCCACCGTCATTGTAAGTCCCAATTTTGCTCTAAGTTCTTTTTCTTCTCCTAAACTTATACGTCCATCTCTCTCCTGCAGCACCTTCCTCTGATACAGGAATATTAAATAGTGACCACTACAACGCACTGGGGACGGTCACAGGCTGTGCTCCACCAGCACCACCTCTGGGTGTCCCCATGCCTGATGGGGGGTGTACCCGAGTCCCAGAGCACAGAGCCTGGACCAGGGCCCAGCCGGGCAGGCTCTGGGCCTGGGCACTCGACTCCTGCTCCTCACGTTCACAAAGTGAACGTCCCCTGGCGTCTTCCTCACCAGATGTAGCCTTCTTCCCCTCCTGGGCTCAGGAGGCATGGTGGGTGAGGGCCATTCCCTGGGGGACTGGGCTGCTGCCCTTCCTGGACAGTTCCTGTTTAGCTTCCTCCCTGGGATAAGGGTTGCTCAAATGGGAATAAAAGAACTCACCCGGCACCTCTGTGGTCTGCTTGCTGAAATTCCGCCGCTCACGCCCGCAAAGACAGACCACCACAGCCGGCACTCACACGCCGGGAGTCGACCACCATCTGCTCACCCCCATCTACGATTACAGAGGTTATAAAAGCAGCAGCCAACACTTCTGATCGCCTTTGAAGAGGCTGTGTGGCCTACACCTGTGGCCATGGCCGGAGCCCCTGGAAGGGCCCAGAGGCCCCAGGGGAACGTAAACCTAAACCTAAGCCCGCAGTGACTCGGGTCCTCTTCTGCAGAGCTGACCCTGCACTTGTGGCGGGCGGCCAGGGCCTGACCTGGCATTGAGGGACCGCAAGTGCAGGGTCAGCGGGGCCTCGCAGGTGCTCCGCTTCCACTGCGTCTGGATGGCGTTGAACTTGCCAGGGATGGCGCCACCCATGTGCTCCATCCGCTTGGGAGAGATGGGCCTCGTCCTGCCCTGCTCCCAGAGAAGGCTGGGGACGTGCGTGGGGAACTCCGGGCAGGCCTGGGGTGGGGACGCACATGCCAGGCTGTGCCTAGCCAGCAGGCTGGTTCGGGGTGGGGCCCCACAGGGGCTACTGAGAAGAAAATGCAAAGCGAACCAGTAAAACCACTTTGACGTGACTCAAGGGGGTGAACTCCCTGGTCCGTGCCCCACACACAAAAAGGCGGCTGGTGGCCCACGTTTTACTTTCTGTGCAGAAAGATCACCCGGTCATGTTTCTCTAGCTCAGAGTGGTACATCCGTCGAATCTGGGACAGCCTGGCCCTATAGTCACCGTGCTCAAGACTACTGTCATTTGGAGAGCCACCTGGTGTTGCCGTGCTGGCTGCTGCTGCCAGTCCTCCTCTTCCTCACTTCTCTGGCCTTCTTCAGCATCCTCGGCCAAGAGCATGTTACCCGGCCTCAGGGGCTGAGCATCGGGAGACCCTCCTCCAGGATGCCGTGGGCGCTTCCCATTGGATCAGAGGCAGGACTGAGTCAGCGCCCGCTGTCGGAGCGAAAGCAGCCACATTGTCAGCACTGAGCAGTGTCCGAACCTTCCTCTCAGATTCCTTGGGGAGGAGGACTTCCTTTCATCTGGTGACAGACACCAAGTTACTACGTGGACACTGGTCCAGGAGCTGCACGCACGAGCAGAGTCTGGGGGCAGAGACAGGGCCCAGCTCAGGGTGGTTGGAGGGGCAGAGCTCATGGCCCGCAGCTGGGCCCACAGCTGGGCCCCCACGGGGGAGCCAAGGCAGCGTAGGGCCCGGTGGTGCCTGGTGCTGCACAAGCCCGAAGCCTTGAACTGTGTCTCCTGAGGGGAGAGGAGGGCGCGCCGCGGACCCTCGTCCAGCACAGGCACCAGCACGAAGGCGAGCGTCAGCCTAGCGCTGGCACAGGCAGCGCTGGGTGTGCCCGGCGAGTCTGCTGCGCCCGCTGTGTGGGGGTGGGGGGGGGTGGGAGGGTTGTTGCTATAAAGTCAGGAGGAAAAGTCTGATCCGGAAGGTGTCAGGAAATAGGAACTAACCCACTGAGAAGTTTTAAGCAGAGAAAGGAGACAACTCGCCCTGCGGCTTGGAAGAGCTATGCCCCTATCCCAGGTGCGCTGAAAGGGGGGCCTGCCCAAGGGCAGGGCTGGATGGGTGGGGCGCGGGGCGCAGCGGGGAGTGCAGCTGCCATGCAGGTGGATGCAGGTCAGCTATGGGGCAGCCAGAGGGACAGTGCCCAGGGCCCGTGACCCCACCGGCTGTGGGCGCTGAAAAAGGAAGAAGCCACATTTGCGTTGTACGGGGCAGCTTCTCCCACACAGAGCGCGCAGAGCAGCAGGCGGGCAGGTGAAGGGACGCTGCACTTGGTCCCGACCCAGCTGAGCACAGGCGCCCAGGTGGCTTTGAGGCAGCTGCTCCCTGGGAGTCGGGGCGGAGCCAAGCAGTTCAAAGGGGAAACAGGCATTCACTTGTCATCCGCATGCAGTGTGCTTGGAGAATCCGTGCACGCCCACCCAAACCTGCAGCTACGCTTCTGGGAAGGAGGCCATGTGCCCTGTATGTTGGAAAACCGGCATCTGAGGGGAGGCGGAGGAGGAGGTAGGAAGAAAGATCAGGTAGGTCGAGGGGAAACCAGGAGCCCCGCAGAGGAGTGAAATGCGGGCTTAGGCATCAGCACGGTGTTGGTGGCCTTTGAAGAGCGGTGGCAAGGTTTGGCGAGGCAGAGCCCAACTAGAATGTTCCTGAAGAATGTGGGGGGCAGCAAAGGCTACGGAACAAGGGTCAGAGCTGAGGAGGGTGGCCCAGTGGGACCTGGGTTTTATCTGCCTTTTCAATGACAGGAGCAATGTCTGCAGACTGAGGGGGTAGTTCCTGAGGGGATGGGGCGGGCAGATGGGAAAGGAAGTGGTGCTGTTCACCTCATTTGATGTTCCACGAAAACAAAGTTTAAAGAGTTTTCTTGGGAACACTCTCTCTTAATACTATGAATTAGTAATTGACTGAAGGGCTCAAACAAAAAGAGTTTAGCCCTGGCTGGTGTAGCTCCGTGGAGTGAGTGCTGCCTGTGAACCAAAGGGTCGCCAGTTCAGTTCCCAGTCAGGACACACGCCTGGGTTGCGGGCCAGGTCCCTGGTTGGGGGCGTGTGAGAGGCAACCACACAATGATGTTTCCCTCCCTCTCTTTCTCCCTCCCTTCCCCTCTCTAAAAATAAATCAAGAAAAGCTTAAAAAAAAAGAGTTTAATATCATATACAGGGTAGGGCAAAAGTACATTTACAGCTGTTCATATGGAAAGTACTACAATAATTAATAAATAACACAAGAATAATCTGTGTTTTGTGTACTCACAACTGTAAAACTACTGTTACCCCACCCTGTATTTATTCATTAATCACTTGTGTCTTTTGTGTTTCCGTATGAACAGATTTACCTTTTCTGTCAAAAATGCGCTAGTGAAAATGCAAGGGGCTCCAGAGGTATCCTTGCAGGACTTTCCCTCACTTTCAGGGACCCTCATCTCATACGCAGGGACCCTTGCCATCCACTCAGTCTCACTGGGTTGCAACAAGGCTCTTTCTGAAAGAACTGACAGAAAAGTGTCCCTTTCATCAGTCACCTACTAGCTTTCCAGTTCAGAGATTCAATTCTCTAACAATCTTACTTGATCTTCAAGAAGCACCAGACAGAAATTTTAGTTCCCATGATCCAGGACAGTCCTCTCAGCTAGGACAGAGCCCATGGGCTGTGCATACCCCGGTCTGTCCTTGCAGATTCTGGGTGGCAGCTCCTCGGACAGGAGTCTGCTCCAGAGTTTACCTGCGTGGGAACTGACGGGCCCCACCCTCTTGCCCTCCCCCAGCCCCTCTGTGTTCACATCCTCCTGATCCTACCTTCACAATCAACCCGCCATCCGTCCCCTTCCCTTAATGCCATTCCTGGGTCCTATGGCATCACCCCTCTCGAGCCCTCTGTGGCCTATGGAGGGAAACCCTCTTCCCCTCCGATCCAATCCGTGGTGCATACCTGCAGGCCAACCACCCCCAGTGCTGTGTTCCTCACACCAGTCTTTTGTTCAAAGACCGTAGCATCTCCTTGGCATCCACAGGTAAAACCCAGTGCCCTGCCCGACATCCTTCCGAACCCACCTTCATGACCTTCCCCTCTGCTGGGCCCTGCCCCCCTCTCCGGCAGCACGCCCGCATCTGCCCCGTTCCAGATTGGTTCAGTGGCTGCTCCCCACGTCCAGGCCAGAGGGAGACAGTTCCTAGCCCTGACACCCAGGGGCGGAGAGGCCACACCCAGCCCTTCCATGATAGCTTCAGTTGAATTAGGGGAAGGAGCACTCAAGGTTGAAGCATGCAGCTCAGTGATGGGTGTGTGCACATGTGTATTCATGCGTGTGCACACATGGGCTGCCGGGCTGCTGCGGGGCTGGTGGTCTCTCTTTCATTCTTTTATTCATGCAACAGCAAGCCTCTGAGATGCCCCCACGAGACAGGGACCACACCAAACCCACACACACACCAACCCGGGAATCCTGCTTGCAAACTAGAAGCTCTAAATAATGACTAGAACACCCAAGGCTGTTACTGTTTCCCTCCCCAGAGCACACGCACTGGTACGGCCTTTTTCGGAGGTGGTTTCGAAATGCCGACTGAGGCTGAAAAAGAGCACGTCCTTTCATCCCAAACTCCAGCACTGAGCATTCACCCCATAGAAACACGGACCCCCAGGAATGCTGCGTTTACAGGACACACATGACCACACTGTTTATAACTGTGAAAAACGGAACTGCTCCGATGTCCGTGAATAAGGAGACAACTTGCATGTCGTGCCTGATGGTGATAACCAAGCAACGTCTTGAGATGCTGTTAGGAAAACAATCACAATACAAGCTTTCTTCCTTTAGGGCTGTGTATTTTTGCAACACGTGTAAGTAAAACCCTAGCTTTCAAAAAATAAGTTACCCAGTGCCTCGGTTACCCTACCAGTGACAGCTGTGGATGAAGCCACGCCAAGCACGTTTGTTAGGGCTTCACTTTACCTGCGCGCGAAGTGTCTTTTTCCCTCCATCAACGACCCGCCCAGGGCAGCCCATGTCTCCCTTGGCGTGGGAGTGCACTGTCACTGGCCTAATTATGGACATTAGACATCCATTACCTTCAATTACAACAAGTTCACTTCCGGGGGCTGTTGCAGAGCACCTCAGACGTGCTCCTTGGTTCCCCCAGGGCCCTTGGCTGGCCACAGGAGGCCTTGGGGACCAGGAGCGCAGCTCAGGGCCACCATCTTTTGGAGACGCTCAGAAGAGCACATGGGAACTAAAACAGTTTCCTTCTGTTCCCAGTTTAGTGAGTGTCATAAAAACCCTAGAGAACCGAACAAGGAGGTAAATAATACTGTGCATATCAATCCACTATGTTTTTTTGTAAGAAACAATACGGAACTGCTACGGACCGAATTGTGTCCCCCTCAAATTCACATGTGGGAGCCCTAACCCCAAACATGACTGCAGGCGGAGGCACAGTCTATGGGGGGGTGATTAAGGTCCAATGAGCTCATGAGGCTGGAGCTCTGGCCTGTGGGGCTGTGGCCCTTCTAAGAGGAGAGGCCTCTTCCCCGCCCACACGCCTCCTGGGTCTTGAACTCACGCCCCCACTAACTTCGAGAATAAACATCTGTCGCAGGGCTGCCTGGGGGCATTGTGCTATGGCGGCCCCTGCAGACTAAGGCAGGAACATGACCCCAAGCTGTTTTTATTTTTCTCTACTCATGCTACAAAGCGTGGCTATCTGGGGGTGGGGAGGCTGGCTCGGAGGGAACTCCCCTTGGCCCTGATCCCCCCACACAGCCGCCTCACCCACTCTGGGGCGTTCATGCCTGGTTATGTGCCAGGGCATGACCCTCCTGGCCTTTCCCTGTGCCAGGGCAGGAGGGTGGGCGAACCCTCTCCAGGGCCCTCAGCTGCCCAGGAGGAAGTCAAAACCACTGGCCGAGCGCTGGAGGCATCAGGTGGCCCCGACTGGCCCCTCCAATCAGCAACTTTCCGACCAAGTGACTGAAAAGGTATCACCTGCAGCCCTTGGCTGGTAATGGGACTGAGGAAAGGAGAGGGCACTTAGTGTAACCAAGTAACCAAGAGAACAATGAGCCTTCCTAAAATTTCTTACTAAGGCACAAAGCACGGGGGATAATCATATGTGTGACTTACAGTTTCAACACTGAAGATCAATGATCATAGAAAACAGTGCCTGTTCTCTCCACAGCCTGATAAAAATCACCTCAAGAGTGAAGTAATTTGTTTCTGGACTGCAATTAAAACTTCCTGACGCCAGGGGGCATGGGAACTCAACTTTATTTTTCTATACATGACTTTCATTTGGTGTAAAACTGTTGATCATTAGTGTGCCATATCAGCAACTTCTAACACACTAGATGTACTCTGCCCTTACTCCTCTGTCTATAGCTCAGAAGTCGAAGCACTGCTTCTTTTTTCTTTAAAGGGTCTCTTGTGGCCACTTTTAAAAGATAATTATTAAAGATTTTATTTAGTTAGTTTTAGAGAGAGGGGAAAGAGAGAAGAGAGGGGGAGAAACATGATGTGTGAGAGAAACAGCAATTGGTTGCCTCTCTCATCCCCCCAAATGAGGACCTGGCCCGCAACTCTGGCTTGTGCCCTGACTGGGAATCGAACTGGCGACCTTTTGGTCCACAGGCTGGTGTTCCACGGTGGCGCCACACCAGCCAGGGCGGAAGTTGGTGCACTGTTTCAAGGCTTCTTGAAGCTCTTCTCTTGGGCTATAGTCCTCAGCAAAGCCCTAAGTAAATATCATTCTAATATTTTCAGAGACTCACGTTTTTTTCATTGACAGGATGACACAGGACAGGCCTGGCCTGGAGCCCACCAGGCAGTGGCACTCAGCGACACACCTCCCGTCTTTCCCTGCTGCCTGCTGGGGGAAGGTTGTGGGCCCCTAGGCTGGAGGATTCGGAAGCTGGGGCGGGGGGGAGCTAGGTTTGTCCCCTCTCCAGCACAGTGGGGTCTCTACCACCCATTACCTAAGGCGGACCAAGCTGTGAGACCCTGGACAGAGAGCGGAGTTGGAGCCAAAGTGTTTCCTAAGGAGGGGACCTTAGGGTTGGGGCCTGAGCCCTGGGGTCTTGAGCACAGGCTGAGTGCCTGTAGTTGGCATTTGTTCTGGCCACACCAGTCCTCGTGTCCATCTGCTCGCACGTCCGTCCACAGCACCAGTCTGGAAGCCATGGCACCAGTATTTTTGCAGTCATGGATGAGAAAAAACGAGGAAGAAAAGCTTGAGGACTTGCTTCCTGAAACCTTTTAATGCTTTTTTGATTACTCGCTGAGCAGCGGTTAAGTGCTGGGCGTAAGCAGGGGCTTCGGGAGCTACATTTAGGCAGGAATGAGGCCTCGGCGTAGACCCAGGGTGGTCACTGCGACCTGTGAGGTTAACCTTTCCCATCCTCATTCTCGAACTTGAGCTCAGCCTCCACCAGCTCCAGCGTCTCTTACAGTCAAAGAAGCGGAGGTCATAAGGTAATTGTTCAGGGAACCCTGGCCCAGTGCTGATCCCAAAGGCCGCCTTCACCATCGTTGGCGAAGGTGCTTCCTCCCTAAATGCTGCTTCTGACATGAGAGGACGCGGAAAGCAGTGGCGGAAGGGAAACAGCCTTCTGTTCCTGGTCCCCAACTTCTTAAGAGGAAAACTCCAGCTACAGGAAAGGTCTCGATGTGCTGCGGCTGCTCTGTCTGTCGTTCCTATCTCGGGTGTGCCCCAGGTCCCTCCCTCGGGACAAACACCAATAGGGCTTGTGCATAGGGCCCGGGAGTCTTTTCCTATTGGGGTCATTTCACCCAAAAGGTCAGAGGTTTCCCAAACCAATTGCAGGCTCACCAGGGACCCATGAACTATGTCTGCAGCCCCACGCCCCTCATGGGGCTCGGAGAGCTGGCAGTGGTTGCAGATAAGAGGCTTCCTGTTAGGGAAACCAGTTTGATACAGGCTCAGTCACTCAGTCAGTGCCAGCTGTTACTGGTACTGGGCAGTTTCTGAGCCCTAGTTCCGGAATCTTTTTTTTTTTTTTTTTTAAGATTTTATTTATTTTATTATTTTTAGACAGAGGGGAAGGGAGGGAGAAAGAGAGGGAGAGAAACATCAATGTGTGGTTGCCTCTTGCCTGCCCCTACTGGGGACCTAGCCTGCAACCCAGGCATGTGTTCTGACTGGGGAATCGAACCAGCAACCTTTGGTTCGCAGGCTGACACTCAATCCACTGAGCCACACCAGCTGGGGCAGTTCCTGTATCTTTAAGTTGGGAATCCCACACATGAGGATTCAACGTGGTCACTAGGAAAGCAAAGATTCAACGGGGGTCACTCTGCCCTCCTGCCCCCGGTACCTGGGAGCTGCAGCTATGAGAACCCCGTCAGACCATGGCTTGGGGCCCCAGGAATGCCCGCAGCACCCCCACCCAAGCCCTGGGGGCATCCCTCTATTGTTGCTCTGTGGAACGACCCTGCTCACTGGGGACTCTGGCTGCCATCGCCCCAGCTTCTGGAATATCCCTGGCCTTGCAGCAGTACGCTCCAGAAATAGGATTTGTGCTAAGAAACCTCTCCCAGAAGGCCATTTGGCCAGTCTATGGACCAGGGCTAGCAGGCCCTCAGGGAAGAGAGAACCCCTTCCCCCAACAAACTGCTTCAGAGAAGAGACTCAAGAGAAGCTACCCGCTCACCATACAGAGAAATCGATGGTGCTCTATCAGGAAGCCATGGCCCAGCCTGTTCACGGGGAGGCTAAAATGGCTACGCGACTGGCCAGCGCTCTGAAGTCAGCAGCGTCTACGTGCATGTGTGTGTATAAACGCATGAATCATAGCCGAGGAGATTTATCTCTGCACCCAGGCGCTTTCAGATCTGTCAGCGTAAAAACCATCAGTGTAGATGGCAATCAGCGTAAACACGGATAAATGAAAATCGGTCAGTGTAAAGCATCACAGTCAACTAAAGGAGAAAAATCATAACTCAAAAGATGCAAAAAGAAAAAAAACCCAAGTAAAATATTAATGATAAAAACTCTTGGCAAACCAGGAATAGAAAGAACCCTCCTTAACCTGATGACAGGCACCTCCCCAAACTGCACGCTTGGTCTGGCTGGAGACCCTGACTACAGCACATCGGGCATGGTCCAGGAGGCCTCCCCGGCTCTGTCCTCGGGTGCCGGTGGAGAGGATGAGACCAGCAGCCTGAGAGGGACAGACCAGAAGGTGAGGGTGGGAGCGTGACGCACTGGAAGGCTGAAGGACACCCCTATTAGGGGATCAGTATCACACGATTCAGTGTTACCCAGGAGCCAGTGACTACAGGGGACGGAGACCGCTGTGTCCGCTGTGGTCGGTTTTTCTCGGCCCTCAGGCGCCACACACAGCAGTGCTGCCTGCCCGTTCATACGACCTCACAAAAGCCCAAGCTTCGCGCTTCCAGTTATCGGAAGCCATGATATCTGCTCCCCACAATCTAAATAAGGAATGGATGAGACCGGACCATTAGACGTTCAAGAACCTGCAAGGCACCCTGCCACAGCAGGGGAGTTACAGCCCTGCATCCTGGGGCGCTGACTTTGGAGGAGGGGAACTTAGCCTTGGGTGGGGGAGCTCAAGAAGGGTCAGGAGGGCATCCCCTGTGGGGGGCTGTCAGCAACAGTAGGCTGTCAGGAGACAGAGGTCAGGCGCCAAGGGAGTGAACAGGAGAGGCGGGGGAGGAGGACTGGGCATTCACAGTGGGGGGAAATGGCTGATTAAAGAAGTAAAAGTGCCGAGGCGAATGCGAGCAGGGTTCTCACTATCAGAGAAAAGTTACAAATCTGTAAAGAGGAAAACAGGATGAACCCTGTGACACTGAGCTAGAATGAACTGTATTGGAATGAGCTCACGGTTTTCAATACATACAGATGTAGAAAAAATAGATGTGAATGTGCGTGTGTATACACACATTATGTGTCAACCACAGACATTTCTGGCTCTGTCCCGAGAGCGATCAGAGCCGTCACACCTCAGTAGCAATGAGCACACCTAGGGCCAAGGTCTGCTCCAGTTAGAGCCGGGGCTTCCGAGAAATGGCCAATTCTGGCTGGAGCAAAGGGAACAGGCTATGAGCCCAAGCATACTATGGCGGCTGTGATATTGTGACTTATAATAAGAAATACATGTGTATATTTGGTCTTGTCCCCATTTCTGACATAGAGCTCGGAAAACCCTTGGAAAAGGCTCTGGACGGTGCGGCTCAGTTGGTTGGGCATCTTGTCCTGCAAATCAAAAGGTCAGCAGTCCAATGCCTGGTCAGGGCGCATGTCTGAGTTGCAGGTTCCGTCCCGGTTGGTCCCTTCCCCTCTCTCTCAAAAACAAAAACCGCCTTGGAAAAGGTGTCTTTTGTTATGTAAGTTAGGTGACTTTGGGGCTGCACCTAAGGCTAGGAAGTGGTTGTGGGAGGACCCGCCAGGACCTACCCCATCCCCAACCTCCAGACACCAGGGACGGGAAAGGGGCTGGGGCTGAACAGATCAACAATGGCGGATGATGACATCGACTCTGCCTGTGGAATGAAGTCTCCACCTGGCTGTACCTGCGTTATATCCTTTAATAATAATCTAGTAAGTGAAGCGTTTTTGAGCTCTGTGAGCCATTCTAGGAAATTAAACCCAAAGAGGGGGTCGTTGGAACCTCCAATCTACAGCCAGTGGGTCAGACACATAGGTGATAACATGAGCGTCTGAAATAGGAGGCAGGGTGTACAGTCTGTGGGACTGAGCCCTTGACCTATGGGATCTGATGATTATCTATAGGTTGTTAGTTTCAGAATTGAATTGAATTGTAGGGCACTCAGCTGGTGTCCAAGAATTACTTGCTGGTGTGGGGGAACCTCCCACCACATGTTGAAAATTGGGTATAGAACCTTTTAGCAGCAAGTAAGGAAGTGCTCAGAGGATGATGGCATCATGCCAGAAGGATTCAAGGCTACCTTTTTTAACAAAAATTTTATTCATTTATTTTTAGACAGAGGGGAAGGGAGGGAGAAAGAGAGTGAGAGAAGGGTTAGGAAGAAGCCAGGAAGCCAGGAAGAGAAACATTAATGTGTGGTTGCCTCTTGCACCTCCTACTGGGGTCCTGGCCTGCGACCCAGGTATGTGCCCTGACTGAGAATTGAACTGGCAACCCTTTGGTTCTCAGGCCTATGTTCAATCCACTGAGCCACACCAGCGAGGGCAGACTTAAGGCTATCTTGAAAGGGCTCCTCCTATCTAAATCTGGGTCAGTGTGAGCATCAAAATGAACGATGATAGTAAATGCGCAGGCTAAAATAGGACTCCATGAATCTATACTGAGGCACAAATGGAAAATTTAATGACTATTTCTGTAAATCTGTGATTATTTCAAAATAAAAAGTTAAATATCTATGAGAACAAATGCAGCATTCAAGCTACAATGGCTTTGTAAACCAAAAGGAATATAATCTTCTGGTTACAAAGTGCCTTAGAAGGATGCCCTGCGTGGTGTGGCTCAGTGGATTGAGTGCCGGCCTGTGAACCAAAGGGTCGCTGGTTTGATTCCCAGTCTAGGGTACATGCCTGGGTTGCAGGCCAGGCCCCAGTAGGGAGCATGCGAGAGGAAACCACACACTGATGTTTCTCTCCCTCTCTTTCTCTCTCCCTTCCCCTCTCTAACAATAAAATAAATAAAATCTTAAAAAAAACAAAAACAAAAACAACCAAAGTGCACTAGAAAGGAAAAGAATTAGAACAGAAAAATAGGAGCTGCTGGTCAAGATGGTGGTGTAGGTAAATGTGGTACTCTCACCTTCCCACAACCACACTGAAATTACAGCTAAACTACAGAACCACCACTGTGCAGCACTGCCTGAATTCTAGCTGCAAGGAAGTTCTGTGACTAAGGATATATAGAAGAAGCGACATCGAGACTGGTAGGAGGCAAAGAGACACACAAACAGGCTGGTCCCACACCCACATCTGGTGGTTAAAAACTGGGAGGGATATCTTTGTTGTGGAGATTGTCCCTGAGAAGTGAGGGGTCCCAGGCCCACACTGGGCCCCCCAGTCCAGGGTTCCAGTGCCAGAAAGAGAAGTCCCCATAACTTCAGGCTGTAAAAACCAGTGGGAATTGTGACTGAGTGAGACGGAGGGCAGCTGGAGTCCCAGGTGTTCCCCTTAAAGGCTGTGTACGGACTTACTTGGACTCACTTGCTTTGAGTTCCAGGTCTGGGGCAGCAGCTCAAAAGGCACCAGGGACATACGAGGAGGAACTGGTATTTGGCTTTGGGGCTAACATTGGAGGGGCAGCTTTCTCCCAGACAAAAGTGTTGGCAGAGGCCATTGTTCCTTTTCTGAGCCCTCCCCACATAGACCCTGCAGGTGGGAGCCATATCTGGGACTCCATCAACCTGGCTGATACATAAGCCTCGCCCTGGTGATTTCCTGAGACCCCACCCTATCCAACTTGTGAGCCCAACCCAAGCTGTTTCCAGTAGCTTTTTCAAATGAACAATCCGTCTTGGCTTATATTTGAAACTTGCCTAAAATCTCTCAAACAAGCACCATCTTGGGCTCGGTGTGCCCTGTACTCTTGCTATGTGATCCCAGGTCCAGCACTAGTGGCAGCCAGCCTTGGTTCACACCTTGGCCTCCTCTAGGCACCTCAAGCCTGGCACAAGTAGCAGCCATCTGCAGATTGCTTTGCAGCTCATGCCAGGAGGCCCCAGGTAGAACACAGGTTGTGGCTGGACTTGGCCTGCACCTCCCAGGAGGCCCCAGAGCCAGCGCACCTGGTGGGCAGCTTCAGACCACGATGAACACCACCCAACCACCTCCACAAGTGACAAGTGACAAAGGCGGACTCAGTGAGCACCAGAGACCCACTGAAATAAGTCCTGCTCTGTGAGGTGGACTCCTGAACAGCTGATCTTCCAGGGTGGTCGCAACCAGTCCTTGCAGCCAATCGGCCTGGGGAATAAATCCCTCCCACTGACATGCAAACAGCAATCAAGGCTCAACTGCAACAGGAGGGTGCACGCAGCCCACACAGAGGTGGGATACACCCGGAGTGCCCAGCTGGGGTGAACTGGGAGGCTGTGCAACTGGACTCTATAGGTCACCTACTATAATAGGCCATTCTACCAAGCCTGGGAGACATAGCAGCTCTACCTAATACATAGAAACAAATACAGGGAGATTGCCAACATGAGGACACAAAGAAACACGTCCCAAATAAAAGAAAAGAGCAAAACTTCAGAGAAAGAGCTAAACAAAATGAAGATAAGCAATCTACTGGATGTAGAGCTCAAAACGCTGGTTATAAAGATGCTCAATGAACTCAGGGGAAAAATAGATACACTTAGAACCTCGACAGCATTAAAAAGGACATGGAAATCATAATGAAGAACCAGTCAGAAATGAAGAACACACTAACTGAAATGAAGAATAACTTACAGGGAATTGATAGTGGAGTAGATGAAGCAGAGGATCAAGATAGAGGTTTGGAAGATAAGGAAACAGAAAACACCCAATCAGAAAAGCAAAAAGCAAAAAGAATCCATAAAAATGAGGATAGTATAAGGAGCCTCTGGGACAACTTCAAGCACACCAACGTTCACATCATGGGGGTGCCAGAAGGAGAGAAAGTAAGGAATTGAAAACATCTGTAAAAAAATAATGATGGAAAACTGCCCTAACCTGGCGAAGGAAATAGACATAGAAGTCCAGGAAGTGCAGAGAGTCCCAAACAAGATGAACCCAAAGAGGCCCACACCAAGACACACCATAATTAAAATGGGAAAGATTAAAGATACAGAATCTTAAAAACAGCAAGAGAAAGGCAGTTGCTTACCTACAAAGGAGCTCCCATAAAACTGTCAGCTGACTTCTCTACAGAAACTTTGCAGGCCAGAAGGGTTTGGAGAGAAGTATTCAAAGTGATGAAAAGCAAGTACCTACAACCAAGATTACCCAGCAAAGCTATCACTTAGAATTGAAGGGCACATAAAGAGCTTCCCGGACAAGAAAAAGCTGAAGGAGTTCGTCACCACCAAAAAACCCCCAAAACCAAAAAACAAAACAGTATTACATAAAATGTTAAAGGGTCTTCTTTAAGAAGAAGAAGAAAAAAAAATAAAAAAAAATATGAACAACAAAATGGTAATAAATACAGATCTATCAACAACTGAATCTAAAAACCAAAATAAACTAACAAGCAGAACAGAAACAGACTCACAGATGCAGAGAACATTCTGATGGTCACCAGGCAGGAGTCGGGTTGTAAGGATGGGTGAAAAAGGTGAAGGGATTAAGAAGTACAAATTTGTCGTTACAGAATAGTCATGGGGATGTACAGCACAGGGAATATAGTCAGTAACACTGTAATAACTGCATGGTGTCAGGTGGGTACGAGATTTATCAGGATGATCACTTAGTAAGTTATACAATGTCTAATCACTGGGTTGCACACCTGAAACTAATATAATATTGTATGTCAACCATAAATGAAAAATAAAAAGATAGTAAAAAAAAAACCTCTTAAAAAAAAAAAAGAAATATAGCACAGGCCGGCTTCTATGAAAAAGAAAGGTGGTGTTTAAGATAACAGGTGAAACGTTGAGTTCTCCCCGGGTTAAGGAGTGACATCCTGAAGATGCATGATGAGCTATTGCTTTGAACTAATATGATTCCCAGAATCTGCTGTCTTCAAATGAAGAGTCTTTAAAACGTCAAACAAGCATAAAAGAATTAGATCATATTCACCACAATGAGAAACCCCTCCATACCTACAAGGATGGCTATTGTAAAAAACAGAAACAAAACAGAAAACAGTAAGTGTTGGCGAGGATGTGGAGAAATGGAAACCTTCGTGCACAGCCCATAAGAACGTAAATGCCACTGTGGAAGAGAGTCACACAGTTTCTCGGAACGTTAAGCATAGAATTACATGCTTCAGGAATCCCATTCCTGGGTGTAATGCCCCAAAGAACTGAAAGCAGGGACTTGAAAAGGTACTGGCACATACATGTTGACAGCAGCATTATTCATATTAGCTCCAAAGTGGAAAACAACCCAAATGTTCTACGAATGACTGGATAAACAAAATGTGGTCCTTCGCACAATGGAATATTATTCAGCCTTAAAAAGCAATGAAATTGTTGCTGGCCGCAACTTGGATGAACCCCGAAGACATCATGCTAAGTGAAAAAAGCCAGACACAAATGGACAAATGTTGTATAATTCTACTTACATGAGGTATTTAAAATAGTCAAAATCATAAAGAAAGGAAGTGGAATGGGGGTTACCAGAGGCCAGGGGAGGGAAGTGGGGAGTTAGTGTTTCATGGTGACAGAGTCTCAGTTTAGGAAGATGAATAAGTTCTGGAAATGGGGTGGTGGTGATAGATGCGCAATGGTGTGAATGTATTTAATGCCACCGAACTGTACACTTCAAAATTATTAAAGTGATAAATTTTATGTTATGTATATTTTATCACAATAAAGAATACTCAATCTGTGGGAGAAAAAAGGAATACCACGTCCTTACAGCATTTGGGTGAAATTTCAATGTAGGTTTAAAATGCATTCTCTTTCAGGCACCAGATAAGTACCGGAGGCTGGCACTGTGCCCACAGCCTTACATGCATAAACTCACACAGCCCTCGATAACACGAGCTAAGTGTGTTCATTGACCCTCTTCGCGGAAGACGGCTGAGGACAGAGAAAGACTCAATCACATGCCCTGGTCAGGCAGAAGTGAAGCAAAATTCAGACCCTGTCGCTCCTTTTGGCTGCTATGCACGTCAAGCACACGTCAATCTTGCATCAAAAACACCTTTACAAAGAAACATACTGTACTTTTGTACCACACACACACTTTCCATGATCCCCCGCATATCCGAGGTGCCATGCTCCGACGTGACTCCCAAAATTCAAACAACTGACTTCAGATGACTTCATTCTAAGAAATATAGCGACACCTTTCTGTTGATGATCTTCGGTTTCAATGGTATCATGATCCGATTTGGTGGCCTCTCTTGTCAAATATCTTCACGTTGCTATTAACCGTGACCAAGCGATCAAGGACAGCACCCCCAGTAACAGGAAACACCGACGGCACATAGCTCCGACCCAAGGCCCTGAAAAGAACACGACGTGGCTTCTGTGGGATGTTTGCTAAAGACATGCTGCCTCACTCTTGCCCTGAGGCAACGACGCACAGACCACACTTGGGGAAACGATAGAAAACGACTGAGTGGTTCTCAGCAAATGTGCAGGTCGTGGATGAAGTGGGAAGACGGAGGGACCGTCACAGATGAGGAACTGTCACAGATGGGAGGAAACCAAGGAAACATGAAACTAGAAGCAATGCAAAGGCCTGGACCGGAAAAAGAGCATTAGGTTGGAAACTGGGGAAATCCAAGTAAAGCCTGTGGCTCAGTGAGAGAGCACAGTGGCTAGATAATTTCGTGGTTTTTATCATTGCACTATGGTTCAGAAGGTGTTAACTTTAGAGAGGAAGTTGGGAGAAGGATACAGAACTCTTTGTACTATTTTTTTTCTTTTTTTAAAAATGAGTTTATTTTTATTGTTATTCAAGTACAGTTGTTTCTATTTTCCCACCGCGACTTTCCTCTGCCCTACCCACACGCAATGTACAATTTTTGCAACTTTCCTGCAAATATAACACTAATTTTTTAAAAAAGTGTTCTTTTTTTTTTTTTTTTTAAGCAGAGGATTTACAGCGGCAGAAATCTTCCATGGGGATTACTTTGGATGCTTTAAAACGAACAAAACAAAATTGTTACTATTTTAGTTTTCTGTCATCTTTCCCTCTTCCCAAATGAGTGCCACCGCGCCCCTCAGATCTTACTTACAACAAATACAGCTGCTCTTTATTCGCTGGCAGTAGTATTGCCCCAGTTAGAAAGTATAAAACAAATGGATGTGATACACCAGAAAGCAGGGCTCTGACAAGACAGAAATGAGCCATCGCTGCCAGGGGGAGGTGTGAGGGGCGAGACGGCCCGTCACGCACACTAGGGCCGGGCCAGGACCAGAAGCCCGTGGTTTTCACAGTCCCGGATCCACACGGGAAGTGTCTGCTCAACGGCCTACCTGTCTTTTCCGTGATTTCGCAGAGCGCGCTGAAGAGAGCAGGCTTCCTCTGACGGCAATAAGGGCACACTTTCTGAAAGAGAGGTGACAGAGAAGTGTGTGAGAAAGACAGCGTCGTCCCGTCCCCCAGAGTAAAGATCCTCTATACTGAGTCGCCCAGTCCCGCTGAAGATCCCTTCCAGAGGTACAGCACCATAGGACCGCATACGAATTCGATTTGCACAAAGTGTAAATAGAGCAATGTATAAAAATTCAAAACATTTCCCTTTACATGTAGAACTTTAAACGATACAAATAATGCAACAACTCATCAAGAACCATAACATTTCAAGGTCTAGGGCTTTGAAAGCTGTGCTCACATTATAGCCCTGTGCACACTACCTTGGTGTTTGAGCGGAAGCCCCAGCCATCCTGCCCTAGGGTCGTGCCATGTTAACTTAGCAGGTATTTCCTGAGCACCTTCTATGTACCGCACGCCATTCCGGTGCCACAGAGACACGAACAAACAAGGTTCCTACCCGTGTGGCAGTTAAAATGGAGGGAGGGAAAGGCACCAACTGTACACGCAAACAAGAACACCATCAGCCATGGCAGGTGCTTCGAGATGGCTTCAACTAGAGTGATGACTAGAGGTTCACTGGAATTTATATCTCTCCGAGGTGACGCCAAAGCCAAGATTAGAGCGGCAAGGAGAAGTCAGGCAGGGAAAGGGCTGAAGAGAGTAATAATTCAGGCAGAGGAAACAGCCAGTGCAAAGGCCCCAGTGAGGACACACCTGGCTTTTTAAGAAACCAGGATGCTGTAGGGTAAGAGGTGAGCGAGAGAGTCGTGTGGTGAAATTAGAGACGAGTGGGGTCAACTCCGGCTTTTGTTTGCCCATGATGGGAACCGTAGTTGGCAGAACAATGGCCTCCAAAGATGTCTCTGTGCCATGCTCAGAGCCATGAATATGTTACAAGGGAAAACACTGCAGATGTGATTAAAGTTAAGGACCTTAAGATGGGGAGATTAACTTGGGTTATGCAAACGGACCCGATCTAATCACACTCTCAGCTGGGAAACTGTACCAACGCTCCCAGGGGTGGTTAGATGAACAGATGTGCTATTTCCTCTGATCCGAGACAAATAATTTAGGCAGGTCAGAGTACTTCGAGAAGGAACAAGAACCGGAGCTAACTGCATGCTTACTCCTGGCTTCGCAAGGAGTTCAAGGCCATGCTTGCTTGAACAGCAGCTAAGGCAGCGGTCGCCCTCCCTGAGTCCCCCCCTTCGGAGGCCATGCCCGCGGCTCAGGCCACATGAAACCACGCTGCACGCCTTCCTGCTCTGAGCCTTCCCTGCACGTGTGCTTCCCCCAGCCCCAGAAGGCTGCGCCTACTTTCTCCCGAAAGGCTCACACCCAGATCACGGTGACCGCCCTGGGGCTTGCTCCTGGGCTGGGTCCCAGTCCGATTCCAGCCGGACTCTAGGGTCCTACTGTTCATGCGACACAGGGCCTCCCTTGCCCTGGCTAATTCCTCATGGCCCTCTCTCTGCTCTCTCGAAGCCTTAGCCCAAGAGTCTGATCTCCTAAAGCACCTGAAGCAGGAAGTGATGTCATATCCTAGCGAGCCCGCAGGAACTCTGGGAGGAGGTAGGGCTCAGGACAGCACCCGGAGTTTAAGAGAACAGAGCCAAATCTCCACCCAACCACCCCCTCACTGCCTGACCTCAGGCAAGTTCTTAGTCATTCAGGGCCAGTTCCTCATCTAGAGACTCAAAGAAAAACCACCCATTTCCTGGGATTACTAGGAGGTTTGCATTCAGACAGACACTCAGTAAATGTCACTTAAATGAACGAGTGGTACCTGCTCATTTGTGAAACTTTTCTGAAATATTCTGCACATTAAAAAAAAAGATTTTATTTATTTATTTGTAGAGAGAGGGTAAGGGAGGGAGGAAGAGAGCGAGAAACATTGATGTGTGAGAGGGACATCAATGGTTGCCTCTCACAAGCCCCCAACTGGGGACCCGACCCGCAACCCAGGCATGTGCCCTGACTGGGAATCGAACTGGTGACCTTTAAGTTCACAGGCCTGTGCTCACTCCACTGAGCCACGCCAGCCAGGGTACATTTCTTTACTTATTAATAAAATCACTTCAAAAGGGATTTTACTCTGATCCAAGATTTTAGATAGCTTCAGGAAATCATTTTAAAACCAAAAATTTCAACTCCAAGTACACCAGAGACATCGACTTTCCTTTGGTGCTAGATCAAGCCGAGATAAGCATGTTAACCTAAGACTGAAAGTAAAACCTGCAAGCAGGCTAAGAACAAAGACTGCAGGCACTAAGTCGATCAGTATCTATTGAAGTTCTTTAAGAATGACGAAAAAGAAAATTTCAACTTTGAAATTCTACTTCCCAGGTTTGGACGAATAGAATCTCTCATGCTAATGCTATCTGTCTTTGGGAAATTCCAAACTATAAATTCCTCCTCTGACCCGCTGAATTCTTTGAATGGGTGTGCTGAAAGCCGAGGCTGACATGCATTAACTTGCACGCCTCTAAAGGTCTATGTCCCCTTATTTAGTATTTCAGAGGTACCGGGAAGAGGGGTACACCACACTGTTCAGTGGATAGTTTATACTTTGCCATTTAGGTAAGTTCTAAGGATAGTAAAAAATTACATCATCTCCCTTGAATAATTAGACTTGAATCCATATTATAAGTAAAGTCAATGTGCAGAAATACTGAATGAGTTAAGCAAGTCATGCAAATTTCTACTGTTAGAAAATACTTAAGAAGTCATATGTATAAAAATCAAATTTAAAAAAAGTTCAGAGACTTCTATTCCTAAGAAATGCTATGAAGGCCACAGTTGTAGTACTTGTTAAGTTGCCTAAATGCCAATTTCTAAATATAATATTTTTAGTCTCAGGTACACTACCCCACATACCAAACTGCTTGCTCCTAAAGCATGTATAACAGTGAACATTCTCCATCATACTTCTAGTCACTATATGTAAATTTTTTTTTTTTGCCTTAAAAATCTTATTACCATTTCCCCAATGGCCATTTTCTATTATACTTAAGTTCTGCAAACAAACACAAATTTGAGTTGAGGTTTGATAGACTATGCAGAGGAAATATATAAACAACCCTGGAAACTTTCACGTCTGATGCTTAGATTGAAAGATGTAAACAGACCCTTAAACAACAGGTCCCATGTTCCCAGGCCAGTGTTTCATTTAGAGAAAAAAAAAAAATCAACTATTTCCTGGATTTTATTTCTAATTTTCTTTCTATGTTAAGTAGGAAAAAATAATGCTAATTCGAGGGGAGTCCCCCACTGAAAAACCAGAATTATCTTCTGGAGGGCTGGCCCCTTGTAGTACAGGCTTCCCCTGCTATGTGGGAGTTCTAGGAACCCAGCTGTATCAGTGGACCAGCTGGCGTTGTTGTGAGAGGCTGTGTTCGGCTTCAGTGAATTTTTTGGAAGACTCTTTCAACACATTTGCCCATTTCACGGTGGGTGATTTATGAGCTCACCTGCCCACACCACGCTGTGTATTCAGTAGTTTTTGACCAAAAAATGGCATCACCCCCATGCCCTACCCTCCCTTTTCATCTGGTCTTGCCCTAAGTGACTTCTTTTGATTCTCTGGATGAAAACAATCCTCAAAGCAAAACTTTTTGCTGATGTAGAAGAAGTGAAATAAAAAAAGACAGAAGCACTAAAAGGCATCAAAATTGACTAGTTCAAAAACTGTTTTCAGCTGTGGGAAAAACACCTCAATAGGTGTATTGCATCAAATGCAGAGTCCTTTGAGGATGACTGAAATTTAAACATGTAGGAATAAATACACAATTTTTAATATATAAATTCCATTTTGGGGGGTTCCCCCTTGTATGTGACCCTTGTGATTAATTAAAAATCCATTATGCCCACAAATACAACTCAGGTTCAGAAATAATTTCCCTTTGCCAGATTAACCATCGACAAGTAAACTGATTTATGAAAATTGAAATAAATGGGACTTGGTCATCTCCACTCTTGAGAGCCTGACCTCCCTGTGTGTGGTCTGGCATCAGCAACACTGGCCCCCTTGGGAGCTCCTTAGAGATGTGGACTCTTGTTCCCCAAGCTCCCAGAGACCTACCACATCACAACTTGCATTGCAGTGAGAGTCCCACAGAGATTCGCTGCATGTAGAGCCTAAGGAGCACTGTTCTAGAATACCGCTGTCCAGGAGGATTTTCTGCAACGATCGGAATGTTCTCTGTCTGAGGTCCTTTGGTCGCCACTAGCCACGAGTGGTTATTGAGCAGCTGTAACTATGCAATTGCGGAACTAAATGTTTCATCGATTTAATTTTAATTCATTTTAATTTAAAAAGACGTGGTGAGCAGCTACCACAATGGACAGTGCAACTCTCTAGCACATCTGTGTGCACCTTCCAGCAAAGGGTCGAGAAGTAACCACTACAGCCAAGTCTGCCAGTCCTGCAATGCAACCCACCTGTCCTTCCAACACGCAGAATGGTTTGAAGGGGCGGTTCTCTTTAGCTGCTTCTACCAGGACGGCAGGTATGGAGTCTGGGTCGCCAGGATGACGCCACTGACCATTCTGCTTCCCTTTTTTAGCTGGGTTCCAAAATTCACCCCTCAGCCATTCCTAGCTCTGGAGTTTTCATACCGACTTCTTAGGAATTTCGCTACTAGACAAAAAAAGGAGTCTAGGCTCCAGGGCACCTGAGGTTTGAGGATCCATGAAGGTATGCTGAAGGGCCAGGCTACAGAGAGGGGGCGGGGACCAGGGCTTGCAGGAGATTTTCAAAAGGGCCCAAGATTCAAACATTGGCCAAGGGCCCCGAGAAGCAGGAAGAGCTTCGGAGCGCAACGATCCTAACAGAGGAGCTCTCAAC
This sequence comes from Mormoops blainvillei, assembly GCA_004026545.1. Lineage (NCBI taxonomy): Eukaryota > Metazoa > Chordata > Mammalia > Chiroptera > Mormoopidae > Mormoops > Mormoops blainvillei. The sequence continues at coordinate 29,358 of PVJD01005759.1, forward strand.
CCTGGTAAGGCAACCTCACCAACCTCTGATAAAAGTAGCTGAGAAAACAAATGAAATCACTATGCAAACTGTAAAATGTCGTAAAATTTATTATTACAAAAAAATAAGGCTGTCCACAACAAAGCAAAATATTTAGACAATCCTTGGCAAATGAGATAAAAATTTCTGCCTTACTGGTCCCATACAAGAAATGAACGCGAACACGATCAGTGAAAGGTTCCAGTGAGAAGGTGTGTGATTACCTCTTCTCCAGAAAGAGCTCGGGGTATAGCCTAAGAAGGTCAGAAGGTCATTCGAGGAGACTAGTCACCCCTCACACAGGAAGTATCTAGTTGATTTGGGCTGAATCTAAACTAAGATGGTGCATTCTGAAGTTCCCAATGTCCCTCCACTATCTGTGTAGTCAGAAGGAAGAACAGCCCTGGCTGGTGTGGCTCAGTGGATTGAGTGCCGGCCTGTGAACCAAAAGGTCACCGGTTCGATTCCCAGCCAGGGCACATGCCTGGGCTGTGGGCTGGGTATCCTGTTAGGGGCACACAAGAGGCAATCACATGTTGATATTTCTCTCCCTGTCTTTCTCCCTCCCTTCCCCTCTCTAAAAATAAATAGATAAAATTAAAAAAAAAAAAAAAAGAAGGAAGACCAACACACAGTTCAGTATCTCAGGACTGTTTGGCTATAATGAAGGAATGAATTATGCACAAGCACTTGCAGCTGCTTTTTTTTCTTTTTTAAAGATCTCACTTATTTATTTTTAGAGAGAGGGGAAGGGAGGGAGAAAGAGAGGGAGAGAAACAATGATGTGTGAGAGATGTATCGATTGGTCGCCTCTCACATGCCCCCAACCTGAGACCTGGCCGGCAACCCAGGCATGTGCCCTGCCTGGGAATCAAACCGGCGACCCTTTGGTTTGTAGGCTGTCACTCAGTCCACTGAGCCACACCAGCCAGGGCTGGAGCTGCCTTCTTAATAATGCAGAAAGATGTAAGTAAGAATCTAGGTTTAAGGAGAGTAGGTGTGCTTTCATACTTATGGTGACAAAACAGGTTGAGAGGGTCTCGCAGCTGAGATGAAAACATTCTTTCTTGCTAGCCAGCTGAGCTAAACTGACTCCAGGGACTAGGAAGGCGTCAGCAGGCACACTGTCAGAGGACAGGGTCAGAAAGGCTTGCAAAGCCCTCACTCACACAGTCAGCTGACCCTGAGAGAAACAATCTACCAGGCTTCGGCATTTACGATGAGGAAAAGACCCACTCAGGCTGTTTTCTGCACAGTGGAGTCAGTGGCCCACCTGAGAACTGAAGATTGTTATCTCGACCCGGGTGACTTTTAGGGCCTTGAGTTCGTCTAAAGGCTACCTCCAAAGAAGGGGGGCAGATTTGAAGCCTCTAAGTCCCAAATTAAAAGCCCCAGGGGTCTTTCTACTACTGTAAGAAACCTGCGACCAGATATCTAACAGCCATGTGGTCAAGCACATATAACACTGCACTTAACCCATTTTCTTAACCTTAAAAGAAAAAGAGTTGTCTTCAAGAACAGCAAGTAGAGGTGACTGACTACATTTTATTCGAAAGACTATCTGGCGGAGTGTCAAGAGATAGCTACGAGAAAAAAGCAGCAGCCTGGGGGCTGTGCTGGGGTGACAGGTCCCTGAGGAAGGCCGTTGCTGGGCAGAGCTCAGTTCTCAAGCAACCCTCCACCAAGAAGCAGAGGGGACGGGAGCACGCAGAGCACGGCCTCTGCGGTTTCTGAGTGCGAAGAGTCCACTTCCCCCCTCCCCCAGTTCCCGCTCATCCTTCCAGAATCTAAATGCCACAAAACTTTAAGAATGCCAGGTGCGGGGACCTGGCGATACAAAGGAAAGCCCAGCAAAGGCCCCGCTCTCGGACCAGCCTAGCAAACAGTGACTCGCACAAAGGCGCCCTCTCCCAGCCCAGCTCTTCTGCGTTCAAAATATTCCTGATATGACAACTATTTATAAGTTAGTCTCCCCCACACTCCGCTTTTCAGTGAGCTCCAAGAAGGCAGAGAACGTCTTAGCTATCCTGGATTCTCTAGCATCTAGCACAATACTTCGAAGAGTAGCATAAACGTGGCGGGGGGCGGGGTGACGCTCCTAGCTTTTCAGAGCTTATGAAACTGCCTAGAGCTGCTGTTAACTGGCTTTGTAACCCCTCTTCACTAGAAAGCTCTAGTGACTGACTGCACAGTCCGCTCGAACAGACCCCGGTCCCATCCCCCGGGACCTCCTCTCTCCCCAAAACAGGCCCCCATTTAACAAGAACTTAGCCTCCAAAAGGACTTTAGTCCTTTCCCATTTTCTAATAATTTGGGCAGAACCCAAACATAATGGGCTGCCTTGAGAAGGAGCATTTACCAATCCTGGTTGGCTGGCAGTGGTGGGTGCAGGTAAATGGGGCAGTGCAGGGGTCTTATAATTGCTGTGATTTCCCCATGGCAACAGAAAGAAAGCCCAAACTCTTTCTGAGACCTGTAGGCCTGCTGCGATCCAGTTCCGCCCTGTCTCCAAACTCAGCTGGGGACCTCCCATCCCTGACTCTGCTTTCTTTCCTCTGTTTCCCACGTCAGGGCTTCTGCAGGTGTGCTACCCTCTCCACTGGCTTCCCACAGCATACCATCCCGTTCCTTACAGCTTTTCTCACAATTTATATTAAGTGTTTTGCTCTTACATTCTCCCTCAAACCACGAGCTTGAGAACTAGGACTCTGCCAGCAGTCAGTTCAGTGCTCTGCACATAGTATCCAATAATATTTGCGAAATTAATATAAAAAGGGAGGGGTCCTTTGCTTCCACCCAGCTCCCCCACTAAACATTTTTCCTGATGGTTCCCACACTCACTCAGTCACCCATTCCTTCTTTCCCAAGCCCCATTCCCCACAACTCATCATTAGCTGTCCTCAAAGCTCCCCGCTTCATGAATCCCACTAACCCATCCACGTACACCCCCAGCGCTCCTCTTGCCCCCTTACGATTCCATAAACCTCCCCATCCACAAACTCCACTGAAATCCATCCCTCCCGCTCCAGGACGAGCTCCTAAAACCCACCACCCCACTGCTTAGCCCCATAAGCCTTTCAAGCCTTTCCATTTCAATCCCATAAATGCCTTCGTCGTCCTCCACCTCCCCGCGCCCCGGCCAAGTCTGCCCTCCTGGCTCAGAGACTCCACGCCGTCGCCTTGGCCCCTCTCTCTGCTCCACACCCCCAGCCTCACCGGCCCCTCCGCCAGCCCGCGCAGCACCTGGCCTGCGCCCCTCCAGGATCTGGTCGGTGATGGCCGTGATCCGCTGCAGGACGTCGCCCAAGTCCGGGCATCCACGGCCAGCAGGGGACCGCGGGAGCTGAGGTGCAGACCGCGGGGCCTGGACCACTTGCGCGGACCCGGCAGCCAACCGCCGCCGCCCAGGCCGCCGCGCAACCCGCCCAGACACGCCCCCAACAGCCCCACTCATGGCCAGGACTCTTGGGCTGCCCAGGCAACGGCGCTGCCCACCCCTATCCTCTAGCCCAAGAGAGGGCGAAGCCGGCTCCGCCCCGCTTTAGAGGCCCTGCCCCTCTCCGCACCTCCTGTTCAGAGGCTGGACTCCTTCTCTTCACAGGCCCTCATACCTGAGACTCTGCTCCTCAGGGACCCGCACATTTCCTGCGATCCCACTTCCCATAGCAGCCCACTCTCCTCCCAGCCACCCTTTCCTTCTCAGATTCTCCCTTGGGCTCCATGAACACTCCTCATTCATATCCTGAAGCCCCAGCCCCAGCCCCCTGCTTAATCTCCTAATGCTCCCCTCAGCCCCATCGGGTGGGTCACTAGGGCTCCCTGCATCCTGGCTCTGCCCTGTAAGTTTTGCAAGAGGGTCCAAAGTGTGTGGTGATGGTGGCTGGGAGGTTAGAACCGAGTCACTTTCTTAGCTGCAGAAGTCAGTTCTATTTACCCTTCAAGCTCTGGCTTGAGCATGACCTCTCTCTTGTTTATTCATTCTCTTGCTCTGCAGCATTCCAGGTCTAGAAAACACTACCACAGGGATAATTAATGAATGGAAGACCTACCCTGTGGTGCACCCCAAGACAGCCGCTCCTCAGGCGAGAGCAAAGGAAAGGACTGGACGAGAATTACTTATCCAGCTTCGCGGGACCGCCTGGAGCCCGATTGCTCCTAGGGTCGACTCCAGACCAGGCTCCTAAAAGGCCCTCCGCCTGACTGCCAGTCCTTCAGGGCAGGAAAGGAGATGCAAGAGCCATCTGGCGTGATTTTATTGGGGGACTCCAAAAGACTGCAGGGAATGGAAATCGGGTGATGTGGAACAGCCTCTGAAAAGCTTCCTGATGAGAGATGACACTCGGCCCCAGTAACAGGAAGTACTAGAACATGTGTGGGTGTGCCATTGAGAGCCAGTGCCCTGTGTCGAAAGGTCAGCTGCTAGCACAGCACCTGCACGGGAGGCCTGAAAATGTCAGGGAACTTTGGTGTCCTTCAGTGAACGCGGTAGGGGATAGGTGTTTGAAAGCTTAAAGGATCAGCAGAGACAAAAACCTGGTAGAGAAGAGAGACCTACAAGAGAGGGGGGAGAGCTGGTGGGACAAAATCCCAAAGGAGACTCGGGGACTGTGGAGTGGAACCTGACGCTGATGTAGGAGCAGCCAGTTCAGAGCAGGTAAAACACAGAGCTGTCTCTTGGAGGTCACGGGAATGGTTGGCTGCCTCGGCCCCCAGAGTGGTCTGTCTGTCCAACAAGCCCAAAGCGCCATGGGGCAAGGACCGCATCTTTCACGGGCATGTGCCCAGGCACACGGTGGAAGCTGCTGGCTTAGGTCACCACCTCTGGAGACTCAGGCCCCAGGCCCGAGGAACCATGCCGCCCACCTTGGACCCCGGAGGAGTACCCAGCATCCCAGTTCATTCTTGCCTCCTCACAAAGCTGCCTTAGGGCAGGGAGTTTTCCCAAAGGGAAGCTCAGCCACACTTCACATAGAAGGACCTAGATGTTTTTGGTTCGTTGGCAATGGGTACATCAGTAGCTTAAGAACTGGGCCTCTGATGGGGGGCCTGGTTTCAAATTTGGCTGCTATTCTATGTGTGAACCTGAAGCAGGGACATAACCCTGTCTCCTCCTTAGGCAGAAGCAGGGAATCCAGGTCCGGGTCTACACCATGCTGAGCAGGGTGCTTCCATGAACACCTGAGATGGGGCTCATCATCAGGAGTCTGACACATCTGAGGCCTTCAGGGGCTGTGGGGTGAGGTGGGAAAAGCCAGGCTGAGCCCTGGCTGGGAAGCTCAACTGGTTGGAGCATTGTCCCAATATGTCAAGGTTGTGGGTTTGATCCTAGGTCAGTGCACATACGAGAATCAACCAGTGAATAAATGAGTGAACAACAAACTATGTTTCTCTCTCCCTTCCCCTCTCTCTAAAGTCAAAAAACATTAAAAAAAAAAAAAAAAAGAAAGAAAGAAAGAAAGAAAGAAAGAAAGAAAGAAAGAAAGAAAGAGAAAAAAGCCAGGCTGAGCCATGACCAATTCCATACTTTGTGCGAATCTGAAGCCCTTTCTAGGGGCCTCTCTAGACCCTGGATGCATCTCTGTGTCCCTTCAAAACTGTGTAACCATGGGCCAGACCTCAGTCTCCTAGAGCCACTGTCCTCACAGAAAATGAGTGTAATACTTGCAGATGATGATTAAATAACACACCTAAAGTGCTTATCAGTGTGCCGGGCAACATCAGAGGAGCCTGAAAAATGGCAACACTGAAATCTTGCACCCTGCTCTTGGATCCCACCACCCCTGGCCCGCCGGTGTGTAGGGTGCAAAGGGATGGACACACCTGACTGTTAACCTGGACTAGGACAGAAGGGCAGGCAGGAGAGGGCTCACACGGGCTCCAGAGGGATAAAGGCAGGCAGTTGGCAAGACGGAGTCAGGGGAACAAGTGGAGAAGACAGACCAAAGGGTACAGACACAAAACTCCAAGAGAGGTGGAGTAACAGCTAGCCGGAGACGGAGGGGAATGAGGATAGGGCTGAGGAGATGCCATACTGAAGGACCCTTGCCAGGCTAAAGCTGAGGTGGACAATTCTGCGACACAGTGACAGACTGACTTAATGACAGGAAGTGCTTTGGAAACCCCAGAGGAGAAAGAAAGGTTTACTTCTTAACAAGCCCTCCTCGTGGACATCAAGTCTAGTAGGAACAGGCAAGCCCCGGAGGCTTCATGCGGCCACACACCTTCCCCAGCCCTTGCTCAGCGCCCCTCAGTCTGTGCCACCGAAGAATCAGCTTCAGGCAGATGGCGCATCCATGATCCGTCCTTGTCATTTTCGGCAGTGTGGCCTGAGACAGTCCCCGTCTCTCCCACCTTTAACACACACCAACACGCACAAAGAAGCAGGCCACAGGGTTTGCCAGGGATGTGCGTTAAAAACAGAAAAATGTCCGTTAAAAACCCCACAGCCTGAGATGATTGAAGAGCCAGATTCGTGAACCCTATCTGACGCTCTCCTGGGCACTAGATATGACCACATGCCCCCAGGCCCTGAAGCGGGCGGGGTTGCGTGTCTGGGCAGGCCTGATAGCGGTGTCATCCAGACCAAGGGTCTGCCTTTAATTCCGTCCCTCAGATTGGGGTGAACCGGGCATCCACGGGTGCTCAGGGGTGCAATCTGGCACTTGCGGTATCCCGCTGAAGTCCAAAGTTGGCTACAGGGTGGAGTCCATCAGGGGGTGGCCGTTCTTGGAAAGCATGATGCGAGTGTTGGCGCCTGTCTGGGTGGAGGGTGTGTAGCGGGGAGACTCACGCGTGGGCCGGTGGAGGCACAGGCAGCAGAGGAGGCGGCGGAAGGTGCGGCGCATCTCCGCATCGCGGCAGGAGTACACCGCAGCATTGACCAGTGAGTTGGCCTCGGCCAGGAGGAGGAAGTACTTCTCCACAGCCAGGACGTTGCAAGACTTGCAGCCCAGACCGTCCAGGAGCAGCACCACCTGGCCTGGCGTCCAGCAGACCACAAACGCCCCTGTGGGATGGAGCTCAAGGTGAGCAGGGCCGGCTGGCAGGGGGCCTGGCACCTACGGCTCTGAACTCGGGGCTGCAGGGGTGTCCGGAGCTGGGACAGCAGCTGCGGCTTACGGTGCCAGAGAGGCTTGTCTTGCTGCCTTGGCAGAGTGATGGGGCAGGACTGCTAAGGAGGGACTCTTTAACTTCTCTGCCCAAGGGACACCTTTCCTAACTCGTACGCTGTGGCCAGGGCCCTGGACGTTTCTACATGGATACCTGTTCTGTGGGGGACAGCAGGTCACCGTGGACAGGCCACCTACACAGTAGGGAGAAGGCAATCATTGGGAAGTCACTCCTTGTGCTCACGTGCGTGGGGTACGTCCTGATGTGACGGCCTCTCGCTGCCTGCTCCACCCGGGCCGTGGTACATTTCAACGGCCAGAGGGACCAGCTTACTCCCTGCTAAAAACCCGTAAGGGCTTCCCATGGAATTCGGAACAAAATCGGACTCCTATCTGTGTCCTTGGGGCTGTGCTGACCTCCTCCCCTCTCTGGGGGTGCTGGCGTGCTTGGTCCTGTCTGGGGCTCTCTGTGCCCTCTGCCTGGAACTCTCTTCCCTTCTCCAGCACTCAGGTCTCTGCTCAGATATCACCGTTTTGGAGAACCTTCCCCACCCAGATCATCTCTTCCCATCATGCTCCTCCACCAGATCTCAGAGGAGCTGGGGGAATCCGGGTCCCACTCACCCAGGATGATGACGACAGTCTTGACCAGGCTGAGTGTGGTCTCGCGGTAGCGGGGGTGGCAGCTGACATGCCCTGCCATGCGCTGCACCCGCCCACGAACGTAGAAGAAAATGCGGGTGTAGACAGCCACCATGAGCAGGAAGACGAGCAGGCTGGACAGGGCCCAGACAGCCAGGTAGGAGCGGCTGAGCAGGGGGGCCATGCGCGAGCAGCTGTCCAGGGCACAGAGGCAGTGCCAGGAGTGGGCGGGCAGCAGCCCCAGGCCCAGTGCGGCTACCCACACTCCCACAATGAGCAGGACGACACGGCCGCGGGGCATGCGACTGTGCAGCTGCACAGCCATCACGCTTTGGTGCCGCTCCACGGCGATAGCCAGCAGTGTGGCCACCGAGGCAGTCAGGCTTGTGTCCAGCAGACCCTGGCGCACAAACCAGCCCAGGAGAGAGAGCTGGGCTGTGCGTGGGCCGGTGTGGAACATGAGGAAGAGGTAGGCCACACCAGCAAAGAGGTCAGCTGCAGCCAGGTTGCCGAGCAGGTAGTAAATAGGCTGGTGGAAGCGGCGGTTGGAGGCGATAGCTGCGATGACTAAAAGGTTGGTGAGCAGCACCAGCACGCTGACAGTCAGCCCCAGGGCCACCACCACCACATCCTTAGGCCGCCAGTAGGGGCTCAGCTCCTTGCCACTGTTGTTGTAAAAGAAGCCGATGGTCTCATTGTAGTAGCACTGGCCCATGGTGACCATCTGGGGACACAGAGGAAAAGGTCAGTGCAGGTGGGGATTGTCCAAAGGATACAGACAGGAACAGTACCCAGAGGACAGGGTGGGGACAGGTAGGCCAAAGCTCTCAAACTCAAATGCAGGGCGAAGGGGTGTTACTGGGGACCAGGGTGACCTAGACAAGCAAGCTCGATGGTTTGGGGTGGTGAGGGGACAGCTGTTGCTTATTTACTAACAAGACTCTTACAAAGATATCTCCCAAATCAAAGGTCTAGCTGGGTTTATTTGTTTTTACTTTTCTAGTTTGTTACACTTTGTAATCTGAAGAAACAAAATAAAACCCATCTGCCCACGTGCTGCCAATCTGGGTCCAATTGGTGTTGGCTTGGCGGTGGTGGGGGTTAGCACAGGACAAAGGGGTGTGAGCTGTGAAAATAGGGGAGGGAAAGTCAGTTTGGTGTCGGGGTCACTACAGACAGCAGAGGTCTGAGATCATGTGTGCGCAGGGCGGGATCGCTGCTGGACCCTGCAGGCGCTGGGGCATGGAGCTGACAGGGGAGACCTGAGAGGGCAGCGAGCCAGTCCCAGAACGCGGGCAGCAGGCTTTGGGCAAGAACGCTCCCGAAGCGGGCGGGGTATCGGGCCCTTCTGGGTGGAACGGAGGACCCTGGTGGCCTCCGCGACAAAGGTGGCAGCTGGAGGGGCTTTCCGGAGCCCCAGGTTGAGGGAGGGTGTGGGTAGGGATGAAGGGGGACAGCACCCGGCCCCCGCGGCCACGTGCCGCGCCCTCCTCGGGACCCGCGTCCCCACTTCCGCACCCTCCGTGCCGGCCTCACCTGGGCCGCCCGTCAAGCCGCAGACGGGGCGGCCTCGCGTGGGGCAGGGACGGGTCGGAGATCCATGGCCCAGCTCAGCGTAGGAAGCGCAGTCTGGGGGTGCTTAGCGCCGCCCGCAGGCAGCGCAGGAGGCGGGGTCCCGCCCCACCGCCGCGTCCCTGCCCAGCCCCGGTGCCCCGCCCCCGCCCCCTGCGGGAGCCCGGCCTCTGCAGCCCCGAGAAGCCGGAGTCGCCCGGAACCTCAGCCCCCCATTCCCTCCCCACTTCCGGCGCGGGACCACCACCCCGTTCCCGCACACCTAGGCGCCCTCCGTTTCGGGCCTCGGGGGTGGCTGAGTCACTCGGGGCGGGAGAATCCCCGCCGTGACCTCCCGTGGCCCGGGCTCGGCTCCGGGTGGTCCCAGGGTCCGCAGCCCCGCTCCGACCCAACCCCGCTTCCACGCGTCCAATCCGCCGCCGAGCTCCAAGCCACGCCCTGATCCGACTCGGCTCCCACCGCCCGGACCCCCGCCCCACCGCGGCTTCCCCAGCAGGCAGCTGCGGCCGCGGGGCCGCCTCTCACCCCGCGGACCTCCTCGGCCCGACAGACCGTCCTGCCGCCCTCAAGTTTCTCGCAATCCTGCCCCCGCGCCCCCAGCCCCTGGCGGCGCTGCCTCCCGCCCGGCCCAGGGCTCCCACGGCCCGGCCCAGAGAACACAGCTTCATTGTCCCAGTTATCTGCACTTTGTTCTATTTGATTATGCAGGACCGGATCGGAGACGCGGAGCTCGGCGAGGGCCGGGCCGGCATGACTCAGCTTGGTGCTCAGGTCCGGCCCAACTGCCTGTAGGTGCTCAAGGAGAGGGGTCTCGGTTTCCCTGAGGGGTAAAATGGGGCCAGAGAATGCTGCCCTCACCTGGCAAAGAAAGACGCTCAAGGGTGTAAAGACACACAGTTTATTCGGAGACCATCAGACCCCAGGCATCACCAGATGTCCAGTCTGGACTGTCACTCCCCCACTCCAAGAGCCAGTCGCTTGGGGTCAGCTGAGGAGGCAGGAGGAGGTGGGGAGGTGGCCACAACCAAAGTAGCGACAGGCACCTCTGCCCCAAGGGTCAGAGACTGGTTTGGACCCCAAGAATCCTGTGACCTATATTGAACCTGAGTGGCCCTGATGCTTGGCGGTGACATTTGTCTGGTGGGGGGAGCCCGGTACATTGCGCCAAAAAGGGTTTTAGTCTTCCCCACGGCCATGTAGTTTTTCCTTATAGGAACTCTCCAGAACCCCCAACATCGAACTCCTGGGGAGAAGTGGGTCTATCTCCTCAGTCCTGAGCCACTTGGTCAGAGTGCTGGGATGGTCAGAGATGGTCCTCGGCTTCCTCCTCCTCAGGCTGGGGGTCTGGGCAGCAGGTGGCCTTGGGCACAGCCTCTGTGTCCAGCTTGGAGAGAAGCCTGGCTGTCTCCTGGGTAATCTCAAAATGCTTGGGCAGCAGGGTGCGGCGCAGGGGGCTGTCCTCGGGGGAGGCAGCAGTAGGACCCAGCCCCTTCCTCCGCAAGCTCCCTTGGGACCCTGATGTGATGGGGGTCTCCTCGCACAATTTGGAAGCCACCAGGGCCAAGCTGGACAGCTGGTGGGTGACAGGTCGCACGCCCCCCCGGGGATACTTCACTGGTTGGCGGCTGAAGTAGCTACGGGACTGTGTCCCCAGGAGTGAGTCCTCAGGGCCTTGGCTGGACACTGTGGAATGGGGTAGTCACTGCTGAGCATCCCCTAGTCCTCTCGATATCCCCCCGGGAGTCACCTCTCAGCCAAACTACCCTGGGCAGGGGCACCCCCAGAACTCCTGGGGTACTACCCAGCATACTGACCTTCCCTTCTCTCATCTTTGGTATCTTCGGCCACTTCTTCTTTCTGGTCATTCTGTAGAGTTGGAATCTGTAGGGAGAAACCCAAGACCAAGACCCCAACCATGAAATCGCAGTTCCTCGAGACTCTTGGAGAGCCAATGGTTTGTTCCTGGACCTGCAAGTTCCTTTGTAGTTTTGGTGTCTGAGAAGACAAAATGTCCTCAACAGTGTACTGCTTGTCCTGCTGTGCGGGACAATGTCATTGGTCTCCACGGTAGGCTCAGTGAGGGCAGCAACGCCTGGGCTCAGCAGAGGGCCAGGCCAGGTTGTGACTTAACCATCTCCACACTCGGATGAGGTAAATCTTTCTGCTCTGTTCTCTGCAATAGTACGCCTGCTTTTTAGCTGTGTGTGTTCACTGTTCTGCCTTTAGATAAATGCTAAGAGCAGTTGGATTTCTAAGTGCCAGACACTGTCTCGAGCACTGTCTGAGCTGTCCCTGTTCTCCGAGTCCCACGGCACACCGGCAGCCCTTTTCCCAGCCCGGGGCTGCTGCGGAGGAGGCCTGTGCACTCAGGAGTGGCAGTTGTAGCAGAGCCTGAGGGACAGGGAAACCCCCCAGGAGTCTCATGTCTAAATGGGTTTCACTAACAGTGTCTGCCACTCAGGGCTGTGGCGAGAATGATAGGAAGCCTAGGAAGGCCCATGCACAGTAGGCGGTGGCCCACGGACCCCTCTCTGGTCTCACTTCCGACCGCCTTCTCATTCGTTACAACATGAAGCTGTGCCTTGAACGCACCAGGCACGCTCCCACCTCAGGGCCTTTGCATTGGCTACTCCCTTTGCCCGGAGCACACGTCCCCTGGTCTCCAGCAGGCGTATTTCTCCCTCACGTCCTCCAGGTCTTTGCTCAAATCCACCTCCATGAGACCTGGACACACCGCCCTACTTACTGCTACCAATCGTCGATCGCCTCTCACCTTGGTGTCCCTGACATCCCTTACCTTATGCTACCTTTTCTTTTCTCCGTAACACTTGTCACCATGTAATAGCCTATATAACTAACGCTGTATGATTATTTCTTGTTTACTAATCGTTTCTTTCCCACGAGAATGTAGGCACCGAGAGAATGGTGTCTTTGGATATTCCGCTTACTGATATATATGTAGTGCCTAGAACAACACTTGGCACGTAGTAGGTGTTCAATAAATACTCTGTTAAAGGAATAAATGATCACCCCTATTAGTACCTCTGCAGGGCTGCATCCTGTTGTTACTCCATTATTGCCCCCCGCCCGTTCCATTCCTCACTTTTCTTTCTAGAGTGAGCACAGGGTAGATAAGAAAAGAATGATGCCCTGGCTGGTGTGGCTCAGTAGACTGAGCACCGGCCTGCGAACCAAAAGGTCACCCGTTTGATTCTCGGTCAGGGCACGTGCTTGGGTCTCAGACCAGATCCCCAGCTGGGGGCGTGCGAGGGGCAACTGATCGATGCATCTCTTGCACATGGGTGTTTCCTTCCCTTTCTCCCTCCCTTCCCGTCTCTCTAAAAGTAAATATATATTTTTAAAAAAGAAAGGAATGAAAGAAAATTTTAAAGGGAAAGGAAGGAAGACAGGAGAGTGAGTGAGAAGATTAAGTGGAGAGAAGACCCTCCCCAGGTCTCTAGGCCCAGCAGGTCCCTACCTCGGGGGGCACGGCCTCGGGATGCTGCTCCAGGGCACTGTGGGGCTGCGAGTCTGGGCCCAGGTCTGAGGGTAGGGCTGGGGGCAAGGGATCTTGGGCAAGGGATGGGGGTGGTGGCTGAGAGCTGGTTGTGAGGGGCCCAGGGACCGGGCTGGGGTCTCGAGGCGGGGGCTCAGTGGCCGGGGGGAGTTCGTCCATCCCAAAGATCTGCTCATAGTTCACAATGAGGCACTCGACAAGTTGGGCCTGGTGTCCAGAGTCCAAGAGGCAGGTAACAGGGCCAGTGCCGGCTGTCCCAGGACAGTCCGGTGGCCGCAGCAGCGTCGGTCCAAACACAATGCCCAGGTTGTTGGCAGACATCTTGTTTTCCTCAAACTGTGCAGCTACCCTGGGGATGGGGTGAGGAAAAGGGAAAGGGCACAGAGCGCACAGCCATCACTCATCAGGTAGGACCTGAAGGCCAGACTAGTGTCAACTTGCCCAAGTCACGGGTCAGTGGCCCCCGACATTGTTTGAGACCAGCACCTGCATGCCCAGCAGTGGGGGTCAGGAGTAGGCACCCAAAGTCAGGAGTCACATATTAAGGTTCAGAGCTCAGAAAACACATGCAAAGGTCAAAGGTCAGTGCCAGGAGTCAGTCCCAGGGGTCGGTAGTCACATGTCTAGGGCAGGGGTCACGGATCTGGGCCTCAGGTCAGAAGTCCACTTCAAGGTCAGGGGCCGTGCACACCTGAACAGATGAGCCACGAGGTGCCGCAGGGTGTTGTAGTTAGAGTCGGGCAGCTGCACCAAGAGGGTCTTCAGCAAGCGAATAACCTCAGGGCTGGGGCTGGGGGTCCCAGGGTCATGCCCAGGGTTTGCATGCAGGGTCTTAGCCAGAGAGATGAAGGCATCGTAGAAGTGGAAAGGGACCACGGGGTCAGTGAGCTGGGGGCGGAATGGCAGAGGGGATATGGGTGAGGGGAGGCTGCAGAAGGTCCTTAGCTTGAGCCTGCCCAGCCCCTGCCCCTGCTCCTGGGCACCCACCTCCTGGAGGAACCGCTTGAGGACGCTTGAGACATCATGAGGTGAGTTCCCTGACAGGTCCACTAGTGCTCGCCCATTCTCAAAAGCCTGGCACAGCCGCTCCACCCGGACCCGGGACCCGCTGACCCGATAAATGCCCTGCAGGGTAGGGTGGGAAATAAACACCTGGGTAGTAATCCAGCCATGGAGAGGGCCAGGCACTGGCTGGGGATGGTCAAATGTCAAGAGTCAAGGGTCAAGGGAGCACCTGTACACCCAGGGCGCGCTGTTCTATCTCGGCCGTGCACCTGGTCACTACAAAGGGCACCTCCTCTGGAAAGTCTCTGGGCAGCTGCAGGAAATCGACCCCAAAGAGGGGTGTCCGGGCTGGGAGCCGCCGGTGTCCACAGAGGATCAGCAGAGTCTCAAGGCAGCGCTTGTGGCAGGTCAGAAAGCACTGGGGGGAAAGTCACAGGGTCAGGGAGGTCATTGGGGGTCAGCAGGAGAAGTGAAGGTTGTAAGGATCCTTAGGGAATGGGAAGCTCATGGGAAATCATCAGACCAGTCCTGGTCCCCGGGGACGGGAAGGTCACAGGAATATCAGGCCATGGAGGTGTCTGGGGTCAGGCAGGTCACTGGGGGTCAGCAGAGGGCTTTGGGTCATTGGCCCGGGCCACACCTCCTCACATTCGGTCCCGCTGACCATGAAGGCCTCGCACTCTCGGCACTTGGCTGGGCCCCTCAGCCGCCGCAGCCGGTGGGTCTGGGCTGCGCTGGACAGAGTCCACTTCCTGAAGGGGCTGCCTGAGCCGTTCTCGAGCCCATCTCCCAGGTCTGCGGTAAAATAGGGTCAGGGAGGCCTGGTCCGTCCCTCTGCTCCAGCCCTGCCCCGCCTGCTTCCAGCCTCACCAGGGTCTCGCTCTTCGAAGTCATCTGAGGACTCAGTGCCTACGGATGAGGCTTTCACCAGCCGCCTCGTGCCAGGGCCTAGAGTCAGAGGGTCACAGAGTTCAGGGGCATAGTGGTCCTGGGGAGGTTCCAAGGCTAAGGAGAACTGCCTGGTTTTCAGGGCTTTCAGAACCACCCACAGGTGACCTTGGGGAAAGGGTCAGAGTTCAGGAGGGGGGTCAGACAGGTCAGAGGCTGAAGAAATAGGACAGGAATGTGGGTAGTGATCAATGGATAGGTTAGAGATTGAAGGGCAGAGCCTGGCTAGGACCGAAGGATGGTCAGAGGTTAGGAGTGGGTCAGGGCCAGGTCCCAACAACACCTGGGCTGGAAGTGGGAGAGTCCAGGGATCGAGACTCGCTGCCATGGCCCACGCTGTCAACATCGCTGCCTGGAGTGGGGCCTGGAGTCCCTAGGAGGGGACAGGTCGGTTATTAGGGTGACCGTCACCCAGCACCACTCCTGCGCGCCCCTCACTGTACTCACCCTGCCAGCCCGGGCCCGCGTCTTCCCAAGGGCCTAGTTCAGCCGCACTCTCTTCCAGCCGTGGTGGCGAGGGGCCAGAGAACTTTTTTCTTGTATCCAGAGGGGAGCTGAGAGGACAGGTGTGAGGGCTCTGAGAACACTGGGGACTGACAGTACCCAGCACCGCACCTGGCATCCAACCCCAAGCACTTGGGTCTGCAGGCCCTGACGTCATGCATGTGCACTGTGGTCAGTGCAGGGACCTTCGGGTCCTGATCCTCCCAGCACTGGGACAAACCCACTCCCAAGTGAGAGCCTTGGGTACTAAATCCAAGTACCGAGGCTTTGAGTTCTCTGGCCCTGAGTTCTCAGCCCCATGATGCCAATGGCCGGCACCGCCTCGGGGACTTCTTCCTGACTCTGCGCCCAGGGGCCCACCTGTGTGGGGTAGGCAGGAGCTCCTTGAAAGAGAAGGCAGGGGGTGGGGGCGGTGGGGCCTCCGGCTGCAGTGCCTGCACAAACTCCTGGTAGCGCTGGCCTGGCTCGAAGGGCGCGCAGCACTCGGCCAGGGCGGCAAAGGCGCGTGGACCGTGCTCTGCTTGGGCCCCCCGCAGCCCGAACAGTCTCAGGGTCACCTGCTTGGCGGAGACCAAGAAGGAGGCAGGGGTGGAGTCTGGGTGCCGAACCTTAGAAACGCCAGCATAGTCAGGGTTTGGGGGCGGGGTCGGGCAGCGGGAGGCGGCTGAGGGATGGGATGTGGCTGTGGGGGTGGCTGGTCAGAGCTGGGCAGGGCCACCCTGGGGGCAGGAACCCATGGGAGTGGAGCCTAGGCCGAGAGGCCCAGTCGGGGTGTGGAGGCGAGAACTGCCTGTCTGTGGAGGTGTCCTGGAGACAGTTTAGGGAGAGCAGTGGGGCGGGGCGCTCAGCTGGAGGGAAGGGTCTCTCACCCGCCTCATCACTTCGTCCCCCTGCAGCACCAGCTTGCGTATGTGTGACACGATCCGCTGCTTGGTGGCCTCTAAGTCCTGCTGCCTCGAGTTGGCCTCGCGGATGCAGGCCTGGTACAGCGCCTCTGCCTCCTGCGCCTGGAGGAACCGCAGCCGGGGCGCGCGTGAGAGACGGCATGAGGTGGGGGGCACCGAAGCGCTGGGAGCGGGGCAAGGGGCAGGGCTCCACCTTGGCCTGGGCCTCCTCTCGAGAACGCCGCCGCCGCTCTTGCTGCTTGCTGGGTCCTGGCGAGGCCTGCGGGGGTGGGTCCTCTGGGGACGCCTGGCAGCGCACCCGCAGGTCCTCGCTACGCTGCGCAAACTGGAGCTGGGCTCTCCGCAGCGCCTGCGCCGCCTCGTTCTGGGAGCAGGGCAGGGGCATGTCAGCGCCCCTTCCTCTTCCCGCCTGGCTTGCCCTCACTCACCCTGGGCCTCACCATCCGCTTCTGTTCTTTCATCCATTGCTCCTTGAACTCCTTCCTCCACTTCTCAATCTCAGTCCGTTTGGCGGCCAGGGGCTGGCAATGATGGGGGATGGAAATGTTGTCTCAGGGCCACCTGGTCCTTCCATTCCCCGGGGCTATGCGCCTTTCATCCTCCCGACCCTTTTCTGGGTCTGTACTCTCCCAGGGCGGGGGTCTTCTCACCCAGACCTACTCTCCCTGAACCCCGTCCCAACATGGAGACTTAGTGGTCACTTCATCCTTCCTGCCTCAGCCCAGACATTCCGAGAGCCCCTTCCTGGGAACACTCAGTACCTCACCCTGTGCCCCACCAACAAACAAAAGCACAGTTTTGCAATTGCACAGGAAGCCTGGTTTGAATCTCTGCTGTGTAACCTTAGGCAAGTTCCTGGGCCCCCATGGACCTCCCCTTCCTCATCAGCACACCGGCAGCCCACTGGGTGGTTGCGAACAGCACGGTTTCCTCACCTGGTAGTAGTCTCTTTTCTGCTGGGCCACTGTCTCCACGGCCAGGGCTCCCAGGCTGAGGTCATGCTCCAAGAACAGGGTGTAGATGTACTGTAGTGGCATGTGGCTCTGGGGTGGGGGTGTTGGAGGATGCTGAGGATCTAGGGGGAGAGGGGTCGGGCTGGGGTTCTGGAGGGCTTGGGCTCAGGGGGCGTGGTCTGGTCATGGTTACCTGCTGGTGGATTAACCCCTTGCCTGCCTCGGCAATCTTCATGATATTTTTGGCAAACTCCAGCTCTGGGGGAAGACAGCAGGGGTCTGAGTTAGGCGGGGTGTGGACGCTGCCTGGGGCCTGGGGCCTGGGGCCGGGTGGGAGGGAGCCTCACCAAAGCTGGCTCTCTTCTCGGTCCAGGACAGTAGCTCCTTGGCATAGCGGCTCCAAGTCTTGGCGTACTCCAGGGCTGCGTCTACACCACCCTTGTTCCGAATGAGCCGCAAGTCCAGTTCCTCCCCTGGGGCAGGTGGGTGGACTGAATGCTAAACTCCCATGGAACCCTGGCCTCACTTGAGCCCATAGACCAGACCAGTGATCCTTATTTTATACCCTAAGCCTCCCCAAAATACCCTTTTAAAATGACTCGCAATTTTGCACTGATTCTCTACCCAGAAGGCAGGATCTCGGCTCTGCTGTGTGCACTGTGGGGTCCCAGGAGCGATGACTTGTTATGGGGAAGGGCTTCTTTCTGCCCCCACACCCTGGCCTCAAAGCGTCTTACCTGTAAGGGGTGCAGGACCCTCCGGGGAGGGGCCACTCCAATGTCTGGTTTCACTGGTCTGAGGGGAAGGGAGACAGGTTCAGGAACATGCAGAGCAAGGGCCCACCTCCTTAAAGCCCCTCCTCCTGGAGGCCCCTCCTCCTGGAGGCCCCCTCCTCCCTGCCCCCTTGGTTCTGCCTCTCACCACGGCGGCTGCGGGGGTCTTGTCAGGCTCTGGGTCTCCTGAAAGGGCAGGGTCTCCAGCCAGCGTCTCAAGGGTCCTGGGAGGTAAGGGTGTCAGGATACCACCCTCCACCCAGCCTGTCTTGCCTAGGGGTGCTGAGGATCCCGGGGTGGTTTGGCAGACGGTCCTGGATGTCACCTCAGTGACATCTCTTGTATCTGAGAGGTCTAAGGGATGGCGTTCAGCGGGGAGAACCAAGTGAACTCTTTTGTGGGACTTAAGACAGAATTTGATGGGTTACAGGTAACTTTGGGGCCCAGAGAGTGGGATTATAGGGATCTCAAATGTTTTCAGGGGTCACAGGAAGGATATGTGGCAGTTCTAGGACCACTATAAGGATTTCCAGCGGACTTAGGGGGTTGAATTTTGGGATATTCAGGTGTTTTGCAGATTCTGGCAAGATTT
The DNA here is from genome assembly GCA_004026545.1 of Mormoops blainvillei. NCBI lineage: Eukaryota > Metazoa > Chordata > Mammalia > Chiroptera > Mormoopidae > Mormoops > Mormoops blainvillei. The sequence continues at coordinate 47,896 of PVJD01005759.1, forward strand.
GGGGGTGACCCAGTCCCAGACTCACACGTTCCCCAGTGAGATCTCAAGGTTGTCCAGGCTCCGGAAGATGTCACTGTATCTCTTCTTGCTCTCAGGAACTGGGGGTAACCCTGGGGGTGAGGGAGTGTCACACGTGGGCACTCAAACCCTCCCTCCACAGGCCTTTGGCTAGTTGCTTGGAGGGTGGGGAGACAGAGAGGAAGAGGAGAGAGACAGAGAAAAAGCTCTGGTTCCATGGGGAGTGTGGGATGGAGACACCACCACTGATGGCGTGGAGGGAGTGTGGGCTTGGGTGGGTGGGGCTGACTCAGGGCAGGAAGATGGACTCAGGCACAACCCAACACAGAGAGCGGAGATACCCACAAACGCACGGGCTCAGAAGCAGAGACAAAACAGATGCCCCAGATGCAGTCACACTGTCCCCAGGGGAGAGAGCCAACTTGACAATGGAACCACTTGGGTCTCAGGCCCAGCAGATGAAAATACGCGTGGGACAGACAGGCACAGAGCTGTGGCAGAAACACTGGCCGACTGGGACCACAAGGACTATAAAGAAGGACACTCAACATGCACAGCAGAGACACAAAAGACAGCCCCAAACACAAGTGGAACCTTGCTGCATTTCTGCAACAGCCCCGCTTCTAGGGGGCCCAGATCCAAACTGCTCCTCCCTGGGCTGTGGAGCAGCCAAGTGGGGGTCCTGCTGCGTTGCCACCTTCTCCTCACTCCATCAGTGGTGGTGACACCCTGCCCCCATCACAAATATCAGAAGCAGAAGCAGCCACTTCCCCTTCCTGGGCCCCTTTGCCCAGTCATCCGGGGTGAAGACTCCAAAGGGGGAGGGGGTCAGGGACTGGTGTCTTGGGCCCCTCTGGGCTTGGGGGTCCCCACAATGGAGGATCCCTGCATCCTCCCCATTCAGGAACTCCTCTCTCCCTGCTCTGTGGACAGAGAGGGACAACCATGGTTCCTCAATTCAGGAAGAGGGGTAAGGCTGGGGATGCCCCTCTTGGATCCCGTATCCCGGACCGCCTACCCGGCTCCGCTGCGTCCATGGCTCAGGGATCGCTCGGTGGGGCACGGGGACTGGGATGGGATCGCGCGCCGCGGGGCCTAGCTCAGATTTCCTGCCAGAGCAGCCACTCCTTTTCCACGTCACTGGGGCTGGCCACGCCCCAAGTTTATCTCCCCAAACACGCCCTTGCCCCAGGCCACGCCCCCAAGGCCCAGAAACACAGACTGCCCTGGTGAGCAGAGATGCTGTAGGGCCAGTGCCCCCTGGGCCATCACCCCAGCCCAAACGCCCCAGACCTGCACTCTCCAGGACTCCATCCAGGCCAGGGCTCTCCGCCCCAGCTCTTTGTGTGGCCCCAAAGCCCTGCCACGCTCCCCTAGGGGTGACCCCAGAGTCAGCCTGCTTCCAGGCCTTCCAAACACCCAGTGACAGCCCTGCTCAGGGATCTCTTGGACCCCTGAAGCCATCCCAGCCTGGCCAGAGACACGGAGCCCTTTGCGGAGGCCACTGTCCTGCCCAATTACAGCTGAATCCCAAGTTCCCTAACATTCTGTGGCTGAAGACCCTTGGCCTGGGGGACTTCCCGTGACCCTTAAAGCTAGATCAGGCTCTAAGCCCTGTTGCGGTGTTAGCCAGAAGTGCCCCTCATGCCTCTCAGGCATGGGGGGTGGGGCAGCACAGGGACCCTGCCCTGAGCTCCCAAAGCAGCATCCCTGGCAAATCCAATTCGAGTGCTCCCCACCGAGTCTCCTCAAGTTGTCTCAGGGATTGGCATGCTTCTACATTGCACAGGACCACAGCACCCCTCTGCAGCCTGGAGCCTGGGGCCACTCCTCTCTGGAGACCTCGGCCAGTCAGTGCTCACATGATGTCCACAGGCCTCCACAGCTAGTCCCGGTCCCTTCCCAAGGGCTTCCTGGGACCGAAGGCAACATTTCGCTGACTGAGGAAGCCAGACAGGGGTGGGCTCCTGGGGAAGACCCATGGGTCAGGGCCGGAAAGATTGAGAATCCCCTAATGAGCACTGGTAGGGAGGAGAGGCTGCCCAGAAGTCTGGGCCTCAGTCCCCTGGCCTGTGGTCACACACACCTTGTCAGGTACAATGACACACCCACAGTCTTCACTCAGCAGAATTCCTGGCTGTTTAAGTGAAGACTTAATGTTTGTACAGCTTTGCTTCCTGAAGTTCCTTGCTGTGCAGAAGACCTGTCGGCTGCTAACTGGCTATGGCCCTCAGCTCTCCCGTGGCATGTCTATGTTCAGTCGCAGTGAGTGCACTTTGAAATGAAGCAGGGTCACCCTGGCCGGCTGGCTCAGTTGGTTGGAGCACGTTTGATCCCGGGTCAGGGCACCTACCTAGGTTGCAGGTTTGAGCCTCAGTCCCCAGTTGGGGTGCATTTTTGGGAGGCACCCAATCGATGATTCTCTCTCATGTTGATGGTTCTCTTTCTCCCTCCCCTTACTCTCTCCCTCCCAAATCAATAAAAATATATCCTCAAGTGAGGATTAAAAAAAAAAAGGAAGGCGTGTCAGTATGAGGGCAGAGCCAGGGTGGGGCTGGGGCTGGAGGATATGTTATTCTGCATATTATTGAAAAGGGACAAATGCCAAAGATCATAAGACTCCCCCCCAGTGCCTGAGGTGCCAAAATACGAAGCTGAGAGACCATAGAAATGTGGGCGTGCTTGTTAAACCAGGAAATATGCAGTGCTCTCTGTGCTGGACGCTCAGCCCCTCCAAGCACTGACAGTGGCAGAGGGTGTCATTAACCACCTCACACAGCCCTCTCAGAGGGCACCAGAATCTCGTTTGGTGAACACCCAGCCTCCCAGTGACACCTTGTTTGATACAGACAGATGTGCAGACACGGCTTCTTAAAATTGTGGATGCAGCTTTATTTACCAAAGGTGCTGGCTGGGGGCTGGTTCTGCCAGCCAGGCCTGCGGACGGCCATGGGGTGTGTGGGGGTCCTAGCTCAGTCTTGGTGGACAAGGCTGGGCTGGCCTTGCCATGGGGGAAATGTTCCCTTCTGAGGCCCACATGGGGTCCCTTGGCGGTAGCAGGGTGGGCAGTGGGTGCTGGCACTGCCGTCTCAGGAAGGCACTTTCAGCTTCGGGGTCCCCAGGAAGAACTGCAGGACGCGGTCGGCCAGGAGTGCCAGGCAGAAGTCGAGGACCAGGACCTGGGCGATGACCAGCTTGAACTGCGGGGCAGGGAGCGACGATGAGCTGGGCGCCGGCAGAGGCGCCTAGGTCGAGCCCTGGGCCACATCCACAGGGACACTCACCTCCACAGGGATGTCCACAAGGCCAAACTGGCTGTTGAAGTCAGGCGACGAACCGAGGAGCAGGCCCACAACGGCCAGAAGTGACAGGGCCAGGCTCCACACCAGGGGCTTGTTTTCAGACAGGCTCTCCATGAAGGGCGGGCCCTTCGGGGACAGAGAGATGAACAGCCACGTGCTGTGGGGGCCGGGCGGCTGGGCAGGGCACGTCCGGGCCGGGGCTGGACCTCACCTTGTAGTTGATGGCAAAGGTGGCCATCTGCATGGCCATGGCCATGATGTATACAGTGCTGTTGACCAGGCTTGGTTCAAACTCCTTATACAGGTCCACAAACTGTTCCTGCCTGCGGGGAGTGTGGGTGTCAGGGCCTTACTGTCACTCTCACTGCCTGACCCTGGTTGCCCAAGGCCAACCCCTGCACCTCCTCTCCCCACCTCCCACCACAGGGATGCTGCCTCCTTTGGGTGCCCTGCACACCCGCTGCCAGGGCAGCACTTACTTTTCAGGGCTCCGGGCCTGGGCCTCGCTGTATAGGTAGACAAGACTTAGGAAGTGCACACAGAACTGGAGCAGGACCGTGAGGATGGTGTACAGGTTGAAGATGTTGGGCAGAGGCCGCTCTCGGGACAGGGTCTTGAGGGGCTGCAGTGGCGGGTGGGGGTGTGGTGAGGGGTTGGGTGAGTGCCAAAGCCCAGAATGCCCTGGGCCACCCACCCACCATGTCTCCTGCAGGTCCAGTACAGAGAACAGTCCCCACGTTCTAAGCCCATGGGTTGGCACCAGCCTGCAACGCCCTGCCTGCCCATGGACAGTGCTGGGGCCTGAGCTGTGCTACTAGGAAGAGCCTCGGCGCGCTCCCCACCACTCCCCATCCCCATCTGTAACGTGGGGACAATGGCGCCCACCCTGAGGGCTGCTGTGGGGAAGAAAAAGATGACATCCAGCAGCAGCCTGTCCTGCCTGGCTCACGTGTCCCTCGCCAGGAATCCACGAAGCCTCCAGGGCAGGTGCTGTGGTCCAGAGGTAGAGGGTGCCCTCGGGTGGGGCAGGAGCCATTGTTTGGCCTGGGGTCCCAGCCCACCTTGGAGCGGGAGATGAAGAGGAAGCAGCCGGCCAGCAGCAGCCCCTGAAGTGTGGCCTGGAAGTCGCTGAACTTGACGCCCTCCAGGTAGAGGACACTCTGGCTGTAGGCCAGGATGAGGGCATTGAGGGCCAGGATCTTGAACATCTGCAGCGTGGTCACGAGCGTGCATCGGCCCTGCTTGATCACATGGCAGACTGTGGGGGGAGGAGGATAGCAGGTGTGGGCAAGGGTGTCTCGCGGGGTCAGTAGGGGGCAAGGCGAGTGGCGGGACTCACTGCACTGAATGGATGAGAGTTTGGAGGTGAAGGGTGCTGCGATGCTGGCATCCCCCAGCTTCACGATGGGTGTGCTCTCGTCCTCCAGGTCCCGCAGCACCTGGCTCAGGCGGTCCTGTGGGGTGGGTGGCGGTGGGTGAGGCCTGGCCGCAAGGGAGTGCCGGAGGCCCCTCCCAAGACTCACCCTCTGAGAGGTGGGCTGCTCCTCTGGGGGTGGGAGCCCCAACCTCTGCTTGGCTGCCCTGGAGGTGGCCCGGATGCCACTGTTGCTCAGGACAGGGCTGTCGCGGGGCCGCCGCCTCCGTTCCACAACCCGCTCTGGGGCATTGGCCAGGAGTGCCACACCTGGGGGGTGGGGAGACGTGTGTGTTAGGGTCTAGGGGAACCCGCCAGCCCCAGGTCAGAGCTGGGTGTCTGCTCAATGCCCAGATGCGACCACGGGCTTTGGAGCCAAGCCTCCCCATTTCACTGGACCTCCCCAAGGAGTACCTCAGAGAACATTTATCTTACTTTCTATAAATGACTTAAAAATAAAAACGAAAGCCCCTAAAGCACCCAGTGCTAAATGGGCCAGACCACCTGGATTCCGAAGAAGTTTACTGCCAAGCGTCATAGTTCTAAGAGGTAAATAACACTTGATAAATATTCTAGTTGGCAATAAAGCAGAAATGTATTCCGTCAACAGAGATTCGAGGCTGTGAACTGCTGGCAAATGCTTCAGCTCGTTAGTTGTCTGTTCCCACTGTTGCCTCTCTCCCTGGCCTGTGCCCACATGGTGCCCAGGGGGCCTGAGCAAACCAAGTTGCATTTGCCCCACGGAGCTTCTCTGGCTCCCCCAACTTTCCCCATAGCCCTGGTGGCCCAAGCCATGCCGTTCCTTTGTGCCCTTTGTGGACCCTTGGATCCCTGGTCCTACGGGCCCCGCCCCATCCTCTCGCTGCTGCCTCACGCTCAGGTAGGCGTCCTTTGTGCTGAGCCCTTGTCAGAACAAGGAAGGAACAGCCCCTGCCCACGGGGCTCACCCACATCGGCGTGCTTCAGGGCGCCCACGTCATTTGTGCCGTCCCCACACATCAGGGTCACGTAGCCCAGCTCCTTCAGGCTGGTAATAACAAACTCCTGTGTGGGCAAGGGACCAAGTGAGGGCTGTGTGCTGTCTTAAGGCCCTGCCTGCCCCTGTCACCCCGCAACTCACCTTCTGTTTGGGGGCCACGCGGGCGAACACCTGCACATGGGGGATGAGGCGCAGTAGCTGCTCTGGGTCCTCGGCCTGCAGGTGGGCCAAACCATCGCCAGTGAGGCACAGGGCATGCTCCAGGGCCAGTGCCTTCGGGGAGCCTTGAGCCAGAGGTAGCACTACGCTGCCGTCGATGGAGCACCACTCGCAGGGTCGACCTGCAGGGCCGGTGCCCAGGGTCAGGGTCAGGGGCGGGGCTCAGGCACAAGGCAGGGCCCTCACATGGACTCCATGTGCCTGGTCCCACCCAGCCTCTCCTCTCTGGAGCACCATCTTCACGCCTCCACTTATCCTTGTCTCTTCCAAGCCTCGCCCACACCTACCTGTGCTCTTGACCCGACTGCCCTACAAAGGTTGTTCAGAACACTCAAATACAGGTGGGCATTCCCAGAACTCAGGGCCTGAGACCATGTGAAGGGGCCGAATTCCAACCCAGGCATACCCCAAGCTTGTTACTTACTTAGCCCCACACTTTTGGCCTTTCTGGAACCCCGCTCTCTCAGGGCTGGGGAACCTCGAGTCACTTCCTCTGGCTAGACTCTTGCCATCCACTTCCTCTTTCCAGATGGCTGGTCCCTAGTCCTCCTGGTACTGAGGGGCTCACCCTGGACTGTCTTGGCTGGGCGGGAGACCTCCACTGGCTTTTGTTGTAGCAGCTTCGCTTGCCCATCAACAGCCCTGACAGCTGCCTCTCTGGACCACCTGCCCACAGTCCTTGCCCTCTCAAGAGCCCAGTGCCTGGAGCTGGACGGAGCCCTGGGACTAGCACTGCAGACTGGAAGAAAGGCCAGGAGGTTCCAGAGGCCACCCTGGCTGGGCCTTACTAACACCCTCCTCTGGCCTGTAGCCCTGTGACACCCCTGGTGCATGTTGTCCCCTAGCCAGGTCCTGCCCGGGGCGCCATCCTCCAGTATCTGACAAGCCCTGTCCCACCAGCCAGAAAGTGCTGTGGCTCGATTTGCTCCTTGAGTGGTCTGACTCCGGGTTACTACTCACAGCCAACTGACTGATCACTTTTTGGTTTCTTAGGAGTGGCCAGTGGCTGCAGCCAGGCCATCCAGGTTCAAATGCTTAGTCACAGTGACACCAAATAACCTGAGTGGGTGGGTTCACCTCTATTTCCCTGCCTATAAAGATGGGTGCCAAAAGCTGACATGGTGGCTACCCCCTACGTGGCATGCGGATGGCAAGCCCTCTTGTGCAGGGCGAAGGGCCACGTGGGGACATGCACTGAGCCCTCTGCCCAGGGCCTGGCCACGCTGTGCACCAGCACCAGTCGCCCCTGGCCTTGGGAGGTACCTGTTGTGCACTGGTAGCCTGTCGGGTCCGAGGCAGATGTGACAACATGAAACATGGGGCGGTGTGACTATAACCAATTGCTTTGACATTTTAAATCACTGATCCAGAGCCAGTGACTGCCCGCAAGAGTACAGAGGTCCTTGGCCAGATGGCCGACAGGGCAGGGCTGTGATCCACAGGTCCATGTCACACTGCTGCCACCATCACAGGTAGTCAGTGACAATAGGCATGCTTGTAGGCCTGGTACGCAGGAGGGTCGACAGAAAAGGAGCTGTTCTGGGTTGGATTCACGGTCCCCCCAGCCCCCAGCCACTCCGAGTCTCACCTTTCTCCGTGGGAGGCTGCAGGATCAGTGTGTGCGCCTTTTCGATGAAGTGCAGTTCCTGGGCCACATGGCAGGCAGTGAGTGGGTTGTCACCTGTGATCATGACCACCTAGGAAGAGGGGTAGAGGCTCAGTGGGGCAGAACTCCAGCCTGGAGACCTGGTGACTGAGTCCCCTCTAAGGAAGGCCACAGAAGAGGTCCTGGTCCTGTAAGGGGAACTGGGCTTCCAAGGCCACAATGTACCCTCACCTGGGGACGTTTTATAAAAACATGTATATGTGTCTTGCTGAGAACACCCCTACCTTTTCTTTGCAGCACAGACCGTGAGTCAGCTTTTGGTGGAGGCCCCCTTAGACTGGCAGCTGCCCAGGAGGTGGCATGTGGGGCGGGCAGGGCCACGTGCTCCAGCCTCCCAGCTTAGAGCTGGTGAGGCCTGCCGGGTGCCAGGCTGGGACCGATCACGTAACCACTCTCTGAGGCTGTGCACTCAGCCCCTCTCTAAACTGCATCCTGAGTCCTAAACTAGACACCGCAAACCACCAGGGTGAAGACAATAAAGACACTGAAGTAGACGTACGTGACCTGGCTGGACATTGCTTATACGCCGCCACCCAGCCTCAGCCTCCCATGGATGCTGAGGACCCAAGGAAGCATCCACTTGCCCCACTGAGGGTGGAAGTGTCCTCTACTGTCACATCCTCCTGTCTGCAAGGAGGAGCTGAGACTTGCCCGCCCACCTGCCTGAGGCGCCTGGTGTAGAGGGGCCCCGCAGCCATACCCGGTGGGAGGCGTTCTGGATCTCCCGGATCACAGCCTTGGAATCGGCCTTGAGTGGGCAGGAGACCACGATGAAACCGACGAACTTGAGGCTGCATTCCAAGGCCTCCCGCTTGACCTCCCGGGCCTGTGGACAAACGGGGGGCTCTCACAATCATGGCCCACCCCTCCCCCATTTCCGAAGCTGAATAATGTGCTGGGTGGGGAGGGCAGAGAAGGCCTTGTCCTCTCTTGTGGCACAGGGGCCTGGCCACGGCTGGGTGGTGCCCACCACCAATGGTACTTCTACTTCCTGGTGTGGGCGTGGCACATCGTCACAGAGGCCTTGTGTCTCGGCTTCCGTCAGTGACTCTTCTTGGTTAACCATCCAGCATGCGCTTACCCTCTAACTCATCCCAGAAACCAAAAATGCCTGCCCTCGTGAAGTTTGTCTACTGAGGGAGGCGTGTAATAAATAAAACTACAGAGTCAGAGCGCTGAGTGTCACAAGACAGGTTGAGGCAGGGGAATAGGGCAGGCAGGGTTGGGGTGGCGCCGAGCAGGAGTGGGTGGGTGACCAAGCATTTGTTCTGGAAGGATCTCTTGGCCACTGGGTGCAGTTGGTCTGGATGAAGGTCAAGGTGGAAGCAGATAAAGGAGTGTTGGCAGTGGAGATTGGAGACGAGCTGATGGCTCGTGGTGGTACAACTGAGAACTGGAGATGTCCCCAAACCACGCAGTAACCAGGTGGCTGGGCTGGGGCAGAGCTAGACTGGAAACAGTAATGCGAGATGTCTTCTGAGGGTAACTAAGGACCCTTGGGTGTGGGGACAGGAAGCTGGGTGGAGGCAGCCCTAGGTTCCAGGACGGGATGGGGTCCCATGGAGGCAGGGCATCACAGAGAAGAAGGGCCCGAGAGCTGAGTGCCCCGTGGAATCTCCAAAGGTAGAGGTCGGGGAGGAGGAAGGTAAAATCGTGACTGCTCACAGGGGCACTGAGAGGATGCAAGGTGACGTGGCCGTGGTGGAGGTGGGAGAGGCTGGCAGGTGGGGAGCCTGGGCTCTTACCTGCTGGTGGGTGAGGTGCCCCAGCTCCTTGTACCCCAGAGCCAAGACGCGGGCTCCTTCCCGGGAAATCTCCGTGTGGATGTGGTGATAGTTGGGTGGGCACTGTGAGAACTGCAGGGAATGCAGGGGGAATGTCACCGACCACCTCACACTAACACCCCTGCCCCAAACCCCGGGGCTGGGCTCAGCTCACCATGGAATGCAGGGTTTCAGGGGCCCCCTTCACAGCCGCGATGTAGCAGAGGTCCGTGGAGCCCAGCTTCTCGTAGGAGGCGAGCACGGACATCCGCTTTAGGGCACTGGCAAAATGAAAGCGCTGGTGAATTTTCAGCCCCTGAGTTTTAATACTTCGGGGGAATACTTTCTCATCTGGAAACAAATAAGTACGAGTCCTGAGGGCCTTCGCTCCAAAGAGGTAGCCAGGCCCCCGCCTGTCCCTCCTTCCTCCCACCCCCCTCCCAGACCCTCGGCCTATGGGTTCCTGGCTCCAGGGGGTTCAAGCTGAGAGACCAGGGCTGGGAGGACCCTGCCCTGTAGCTTTGGGTTGGGTGGATTCCAACCCAGGGGGACACCCAAAGGTGTGGCACATCCTAGGCCAGAGGTGCCTGCACCCACCCGCCAGCCTGAACTGGATACACAGCTGTCTCTCAAGGGTCTGTCTTGCTGGCCCGGGGGTGTGAGAGCTGCCTATACCGGGCCCGAAGCCCCTCACCTTTGGTCAGTGTCCAGTCCACGGCTGTCAGCATGGCCTTTTCCAGGGGGTCACCCACCAAGGTGCCGTCATCCAGCTGCATCAGGGAGTGACATGAGGCCAGGGCCCTGTGCGTTTCCACGGGGATGTTGGACACGGGTGTCACCTCCTTTCCATCTCTGCAAGGAAGGGGAACAGCTGGTTACAGGGTGGAAAACCCCTGGGAATTGCCAGCCAGGAGGTGGTATGGGCCCCCATACTCTGTGCCAGTCACTCCGGGGCAGTGGGGTGGCATTTGGTCCTTTACTTTTCTCACAGATGCCCCTAGATGTCACACAGAGGCCTGGAGCTCAAAGTGATTCACAGGTAGCTGTCACTCACTGAGAATGTACGGGGAGCCCCCTGGATCAGACCCCTACAGTAAGGCCTTTGACAGGCCCTCACTTTGAGGGCGTGAGAGGGCAGTTGTCAGGCCCCTGAGCTCCCAGAAAGCCTCCTGCTGCTGGCTGGGTGCCTCACGGCCCAGGCCTCCACGCTCACCTGAGCCCAGCCACGCCACGCACCACCAGGCTGTCGCTGGTCAAGGTCCCTGTCTTGTCAAAGCAGCACACTTCCACTTTGCCAGCGAAGGGGATCCGGAAGGGCTCCGTACAGTACATATCTGGGAGGTGAAGCCAGGGTCAGGGGTCCTGCCAGGCCCCAGTCCTTGGGTGCCCCGGTCCTGTCCCAGGCACTCACAGAGCTTAGCCAGGGCAATGAGTGAGGTGTTGACAGCCAGAGACAGCTCAATGGGCAGCTCGGGGGGCACGACAGACGTGAGGATCAGCGTGCATTCCAGAAACAGCTTGTAGCGGTTCCGGCTGGGATCCTTGGTACCTGTGGAGACAAGGCCTGCCAGCCTGGGGCGATGGGCACGGGACCCAGCAGCCCGGTGGGGAACAAGGCACTTACCTTCAATCCAAACGTAGGCGGCTGCTGCGATGGCAAAGACGAGGAGGAAGAGGATGAAGACGAAGGTCTCCAGATTGTTGGCAGTCACTCTCTTGACCCCGAAGAGGATTGTACGCAGCAGCTTGCCCTGGAAGGATAGGGTCAGAGGTCTTTCCTGGGGGGTGGGGGCCTCCCCAACCTGAGGGCCTCAGGATCACACCCCCCATCAGCTGACAGAGACACCACCTCAGGACCACCAGTGAGTCCCGCAATCCCCCACACGAATGCTCCCGGGACCACATGGCCACGTGGGTGGCTGCAACTCAGCCAAGAGCTGAGAGACCAGTGGCTAAGGCCTGGAGGTGGGGGAAGGACACAGCTGAGATGGGGGCAGGAGTTCCTGGAAGAAGGTCTGGCTATTATCTCTACCAGGCAGCGCTCCTGCTGCTTGAAGGAGTTTATGGGCTCAACTCTGTTCATGACCCCAAAACACCCGATAACAGCTGGTCTGCTGTCCACTCCCCACCAGAGACTCCCAGCTGGGGAAAGTGGGCCTGGTTTTGGGCTTGCCTCCGCAAGGCCTCTGGCCCAGAGCCGCTGTCAGAGTGAGCTAGTGCGATGGACGTTTTGGGCTCTAAAAGGGCCACAGTCTCAAGTGTCCACCACCTGCCATGGAGCCCACCTCCCCAGAGGTGCCCCACCTGCGACGTGTTGAATCCAGTCCTGAGGACGAAGGCTACACAGCCACTGTCGACCGCTGTGGAAACAAGCAGAGCCAGTGTCCTCGTATCTGTCTGGACTCCCTCATGGCCAAGCAGACATGGAGCGGGTGGGGAGGCGGGGGCCAGGACACCCCCAGAAACCCCCAAGGCACCTACGCTTCAGGCCTGTGGTGGCCTTCTGGGGGGGGATGTGCTGCACCACCTTGGTGCCCCCGAAGATGACGTGGAGCCGGGAGTCGGCCTGCAGGTCCAGTACCCGGTCAGGGCTGAGGTCTTCAATGGGCTCCTGGGGAGGACAGTGAAGGTGACACTCAGTCTCACCGTGGCCTCCCTCTCTACTCTGTCTCTGGAGAGCTGGGCCTGGGGCTGGAGGATCCCTCCTGTTCCTCACAGGGCTCGCCACCTGGGTCCGTGGATCGTAGCAGGGACAGAGGCCTCAACCTGTCTTGTTGCCACTTGCACGCTGACTCCCTGTGGCCCTGCACCTGTCCTCTCCCAAACTCACCCCCTCCTCCCCATTTCTCTCAGTCCACCTCAGTCTGGTATCTCAGTATACCTGGACACCCCAACGCTCTGGGATTCTCCTCTCCTCTCCCCCTCACCACCCAGCTTCCATCTGTCCAGGGCGCTGAGACCCAGCAACTCTGTCCAGGTGCTGCATGCACCCACAGCCTCCTCCAACCTCCTGGGCCAGGAGTCCATCTCTCCTAAAAGTGCACTTGGGCAGCATCCCAACACTCTCCTGGCTGGTGGCCCTCTGAGAATGGGTCAGTGAGACACCTGAGTGGACTGAGGACTCTCCTTCCCCGCACCTTCATCTGTGGCACTGACTCCCCTGTGAGCATGGCCTCATCCACGATGCAGCGGCCCCGAAGCAACAGCACGTCACATGGCACCAGGTTATCCTGCGGTGAGCGACCTGTGGGGTAGCGCCAGAGGGTGAGGCAGAAGCCAAGGTTAAGCTGCCACGAGGAAAGAGCGGAGCTGGGCCTCACCAATGGAGACGATGTCCCCGGGCACGATCTCGTCGCTGGCGATGGGCCTCCACTTGCGGCTTCGGTAGACCTGTGAGGGGTGGTGTGCGGTCAGCTCTGGGAACGCACCTGTGCCAGGCCCACTGGGACCTCAGGGACCCTGCTGGCCACACCTGGATTGTGTGGGGCTTGTTGCCCATCTTCCGGATCTCGGACATGTTGCGCATCTGCTGCTGAACCAGGGAGGCCTCGAAGGCCACCAGCATGGAGAGTGTGAAGACGCTGTAGTACCAGTACTCATCCAGGCACCAGAGTCCCACGCAGAACACCTGCCCCGGGAACGCAAGGAGGGTGCCTGCTGAGAACTGGACGCACACCGAGGGCCATTCCACCCACGGACTCTGACCCCTGAAGACAAGGTTTTGGGGACTGGAACTGGACACAGGTCACTCTGGCTATGAAAGTCCTAAGAGTGGGGTGGGGAGAAGGCCTGGAGCTGCTGTTTTACCTGGAACACGAAGAAAGGCGCCGTGGCTCTCTCCTTGAACAGCTCTGAGAAGTCAGGCACCACCATCTCGGCCCTGCAAGAAACCAGATCCCAGGCCCTGTTCATGTCGGGAGGCCTCAGAGGCCCCACCCTGACACCTCTACCGGTGGCACTACAGGCCTCCTCAGGAAACGAGAAGCCTTGGCAAGCTTCCGGGTAGGACGCGCCATTCAACCACGGCTCTCCGCCCTCACCGGGGTAGGCGCGCTGACTGCCCCCGGCCCTCTGCTCTGCAGAACCCAGATGAAGCTTCTGCATGGCAACAAGCTCTTCAGGCAGCGCCCCCACCCCAAATCGGGGACGGTGAGATGAGAACCTGTCATCTGGCCGGGAGACAAAGCAAGGAGAGAAGGAACCTTTGGCTGTGATGGAAACCTTGAAGCTGAAGTTGCACAGAGGCCGGGCAGCCAGATGCCCTGGAGCCCCCGAGGCCTGAAATACAGAGCCTGGGCTCCGCCTCATTCTGAAGAGGGGGGGTCTGGAACCCAACTCCCCGAGGAAAAGCCTCAGGAATGGGACGAAATGGAAGGGTTAAGGGTGTGTTCTGCAGCACAGTGTGTAGTGGACTCCTGGATGGGGGACGTGAGAAAAAACCCAGTGTGATAATAAACTGACCCCTCCCTATACTGTGGCCTCTGCCTTTAAAGGAGCCAGGATGACCTGACAGGAAGGGCAATGCGGGGAGGCGGTGGGAACTGGTAAACAGTTCCTTATAAATCTTCCTATGGCACTGACAGATGTGATAAACAATTATGTCCGGAAAGAATTCCCTAGAAGTTGTGCGGGTTATCAGGATGACTGTCACGGTGGCCAGGACAGGGCTCTGAAGTTCAGCCGTGCCCTCTCTCAGGCACGTGTTGCCACTGGCAGTTTTGGTGAAGAGTACAGGAGAAAGTGCACACTGAGCACCCACCATTCTACCTGGTACAATTCAGAGCTTTCCTGGTCACTGACTTCTTTTTTATCACCATTCTTTAAGTGCCAGGATAGAGCCTACCTTTAAAGAAATATTTTATTTTTATTATTATTTTTTCTTAAATAACTTCAAAATTGTTATGATTTTTTCTTATTTATTGATTTCAAAGAGAGAAAGGAAGGGAAAGAGAGAAACATTTATTTGTTGTTCCACTTATTTATGCATTCGTTGGTTGATTTTTGTATGTGCTTTAACCGGGGATGGAACCACACCTTGGTGTATCAGGACAAGAGTCTAATACACTGAGCTATCTGGCCAGGGCAAAGAAAGAATTTAAAATGAAGATGGGGATTACAAAAACAAGACAAGGGTCAACAGCCAAGTCTTGCATGCCATGGGCCAGGCTCCCCAGGACGGATTCCTGGCCGAGGGACCTCCCCGAGATTCCTGTCAGCAGGTAAATTCAGGGGAGACTAGACTAGAATACATTTCTATAAGGATGCCACTTTCACATGAGATGTTTTGTTGAAAAGGTGAACTCTTCCCCCTCACTTCTCAGGCACCCTGACCCAGGAGTGCGAAGGGGCAGAAACAGGAAAAGGGCCACTGGCTTCCAAGACAGTACAAGGCCTGTGACCACTGGCAGAGGTCCAGCCCTGTTACCATGGGGGACACATGGGGCTGTCAGGACTCACTTGTTACTCCCAAACTTCTTTTCAGCTGCACGGATCTCCGAGTCTTCCTGGAACCCCCTGTAGCTCTGGTAGTAAGAGAATGAGTTTCGCACAGGAAAGGCCACGGGGAGGAAGCGCTTCTTCTCCTGGGCATCGTAGGAATACTTGATCTTCTGGAATTCGAAGGACAGCACCTCCTGCCCGTCTTCACCCTGGGGGAGAAGGCTTGTCTGCGGCAGAGGCCCCTGACCTGGGATGTCAGTGGCTGGGAGTCTAACCCAAGTCCTGCATCGGGCAGCCTGGCAGGTGGTCCCTACCTCATCTCGGTGCAGGGCCACGAGTTCAGTTGAGCCATTGTTGGGGGTCGGGACCACCTTCACGAAGGTCGCTTTGCTGGGGTCGTACTCCTGCGAGAGGCAAAGCGATGTTGCTGAGCCCTTCTCAACTCCCACTGGAGGAAGAATCCTGCCCAGCACAAGGAGCGACCCTTGATCCATGTGAACCAAGCCCGGTCAAAGCTCCCTTGGTCTACTGATGCTTGGCTCCCCGCCCCCAGCCCAATTACTATTCTTGCTGTGTCCTCCAGCAAGGAGCAGTGAGTCCTTGCCTCAGCTAAGGAGCTTGGCCCGTGCTGTTCTGTCTGGAATACGTGGTCACACAGCTTTCAGGCCTTTGCTTAAACATCTTCTCCTCAGGAGGCCTCACCTGGATGTCCCATGTGAAGACCCATCATTACGTTCTTATCCTCCTCTCTATTTTTCTCTTTAGCATTGACTGCTGAGTATCAGCGTCCCCCACTAACACCATGAAGGCGATTAATGGGTTTTGTCTGTTTTTTGTCCCCTGCTGCTTCCTCAGCACCTAAGATGGGGAAGCAATGAACGGAGCTCAATTAACACTCCTTCAGTCAGGAGCTGCATCCATCCCACCTCCGTTCTGCTGGGGGAGGGTTTGAGGGAGGGCTTCACAGCCCAGCAGGAAAAACAAGGCACCGATCCTTGGAGAGTTCACTGGCACTGGAAGCAGGCAGAAAATAAAACACACACATATACACTCTCTGGCAGCGCCACAGAGTGCTACGTGGGTCGGCCCCATACCAGGAGCTTTGCAGATACCCTGTTTCTTCTCGCGATGGCACCCTGAGGCAGGTGTTACGGTTCTTACGTTACAATTAGGGGAAGCTGAAACCCAGGAAACTGAAACTCCGGCGCCTGGGATCTCTGATGCAAACCCCGATCTATCTGCCCTAACCCCACAGCTGCTTAGCTCCTCCTGTTCTCCATCCCTGGAAAGGAAGTTAAGTCACACTTTTAAGATGCAGGACAAAAGGCAGCTGGAAGTTTAGGGGGCGTTGAACTCCCTCTAACCTCCTTCCATTTTCCTGTCCCTTGCTGGGGTCTGTCACTGTACTGACTCCAATCTACCAGGCCCAAAAGTTTGAGCCTCTCCCCTGGACTAAGGTTTGCTGGTATAAGGGAGACTGTTCTGTCGCAGAAGAGAAAGAGGATCCAGTCCACATCCAGAGTCAAAGATGGGGGCTCCTGTCTCTGTCTGCAGCCCCCGGTGCTATTTCCTTTCCCTTTTTCAGCAGACAGCCACCTGGGGTCAGGGGGGGAGCTGGCTGGAGGTTGACCTCTGCACCCATCGCTCCAACCTGCTGGGGGCATCTGAGGCGGCCCAGAGAGGGGTGGCGCAGTCACAGATGTCAACTGCTGACCCAGGGCACCTCTCACTTATTTGCATCTTGGGGCTAAGGATCACATTCTGACAGCAGTCCATGCCATCATCACCCGCATCTTGCACAGAAACATAAAGAGACCCCAAGCAGTTAAGTCACTTGCTCACAAACAGCTCCTTGCTTATCTTGCGTGCCACTACCAACTGCATTTCAATCTCGTTTTGGTCATCGGAGGCCTTTGAGCAGTGGACGGCGGGACTGCTGTTCAGTTTTCAAACCAAGCTTCGCAGACAGGAAACCCCACTTGGAAGGTCTAGCCCTACACTTTGAAAATCAAGGTGGGAGGCTGACCACAAGGAAGACAGGGCTGTTTCCAGCAGAAACAACCGCGTTCGCTCGGATGGGAACTATCAAACAGCGACATGTGTCGGGCTCTGCGCTAAGGTTTTTACAGGTATTACCTTATGGAATCTAAATGACAACATCGGGAGGAATTCCAAAGAATGGGAGTGACCTGTGCCAGGGTCGCAGAGCAAGTCAGTAGTGGGACCAAAATCACGCCAGCGCTAAAGGGTACAGGGAGCCGCTGGGGACCCAGACCCTGCAGATGGGAGGCCCGCGCCGGGCCGGGGATCGACATAAACACCGTGGCCGCGACCTGCCGCGAGGCCCGACCGTGCGGGGGTCGGGCTCCTGCCCGCGCACTTACCGGCGTGCAGGTGAGCGCGCAGTGAGCGTGCACGGACCAATGCCCCGAGAGAACGGTGAGCGCGTGCGCGAGGCAGATTGTAGCAAGCACGAGCAGCGCGGCCTCGGGGATCTGCGCCCAGCTGCTGCCCCAGCCCCAGCAGCCTGCGGCCGCGGCGCCCAGCCAGGCCGGGTAGAGCAGCCCGGCGAACGGCAGCACCGTGAGGCGCCGTAACAGCGCCAGTCGCCGGTATGGCCACACGGCGGCGACCAGCTCGTCGCCGTTCGCTATGAGCGCGGGCCCGGCCGCAAGGAGCGTGCGCGGCCGCGGCGCAGGCTTGGGCTGCCCGCCGGGCCGAGCACCACAAGACCGGGCCCCGCAAGGAAGCGCGTTGCCCACCGCCGCCGCCATCTTTCCCAGCTCCGCGCTTGCTTCCGGACAGAGGCCCCGCCCCACATTCAAAGTTTTACTTCCGGTGAACTCTGGGTGCCGCCATGGCAGCCGGGAGTAGTCAGAGTCAGGGCAGCCTGCCGGGCTGGGTCCAGAGGTGACTAATCAGGGTGCCGCCATGACAGGCTTGGTCGGAAGGAGCGGTAGGGCGCCGCCATGACGGGGTGGCTCTGCGAGGGCTGCGGCCGCTGTCGGCCCTGCCACGCCGGACTGAGACCGGAAAAGACGAGGCAGCGCGGGCTGGGCCCCACCAGGACAACCTGAACCGGAAGCCGCCGGCCCGCCGCCGTGACTGTACGGGCATCGGCCTGTCCGGGTAACGGGTGACGACGCCTGTGCCTTACGGAGGCGGGCCCGCGAGGGAAGTGCCGGCGCTCAGGGCACTGGTCTGCGACACGTTGAACATTCTGGATTTGGGAGGGCGGGGCTTGTGGCGGGTGGGTCCCAGGTGGGTCACCTGGGGCCAGGAGGTCGGTCTCTTCGGGTTCTGGGCAAGGCGGGGGCGGGCGGGCTGGAGAGCGAGCACACGGTGCAGCCACCCTGGACGACAGTCATGTAATGGATAATCACAGACACACAAAGTTACCCCTGTAACAAAAAAATATGAAAAACTTGTGTTTGCGTGAATGCTATGTTATTTTGTGCCATTTCCTGTTACATAAATGCTATTTGGACAAAACCGCAATAGAACTACTTAACAGTGACAGTAGTAATTATATTGGGATTTATTAAACAATACTTGCGAGAAGAAAGTATAACTTTTTTATGTTTCTTTGTGTCATCTGATAACAGCGATTTAAATTTTTCTATAATATCAGAATTTCTGATATTCTTTTTTTAAAAATTTTTTTATGTATTTAGTTTTAGAGAGAGGGCAAGGGAGAAACATCAATGTGTGGTTGCCTCTCACACGCCCCCTGCTGGGGACCTGGCCGTAACCCAGGCATGTGCCCCCACTGGGAATGGAACTAGGGACCCCTTGGTTCACAGGCTGGCACTCAGTCCACAGAGCCACACCAGCCAGGGATGATAACAGCAATTTATTAGAATTACTTATTATTTAAAAAAAAAATTATTTACTTATTTTAGAGTGAGGGGAAGGGAGAAAGAGAGGGAGAGAAACATCAGAACATCAATTGGTCACCTCGTGTACACCCCCAACCAGGGACCTAGCCCAAAACCCAGGCATGTGCCCTGACCAGGAATGGAACCAGCAACTTTTGTTTGTTGGAAGATGTTCAACCCACTGGACCACAGCAGCCAGTAAGGGCTAGTTGAACTACTTTTTCAACTTTTTGTTGGATATTTAAATTTCTAGGCTATTTAATGGCATATTCTTAAGATAAATAAATGTAAGATTTTGTAAAAGAGCTTAAATGCAATAGGACTTAGGTAATATTCTGTATTTACTAAACTAACAATGACATTTATTTCTGTGCCATTACACAGTATGAACGAAACTTCTCAGGGAGAATGGTTTTAAAGCATAGAGATAATTTGACGTGAAATCAAAGTTGAGTCCCATATACACAGGACACAGAGAATGTCTTATTTAATTTGACTGATTTTCCCACATCTAATTAGCTAGAAGTTTATTTGGTCCCTCTTAGCTGCAAGCGAGGTTAGGAATTAGAGCCTTTAGTTTGGTGAACAAATAAAACTGAGTCTCGTGTTCTTAGGGAAAGAAGAAGAATGAGAACCATGTGTTGATGACCAATGCTCTTTCTCTATGCTAAACAGCAAATAAAGATGGGGATGGGCTGATTTTTAGGTGAACTGGGCATTCATCTGCCTACCACATACTCTCTTTCCTTGATGTGTTTCCTCATTCCCAGAGATATCAGAAGTTTGTTCTAGACCAGGATATTTAAGCAGGACAGTGGCTTTTAATTCCTAAAGAGAATGAGTGGAATCCCTTTGCGGGTTTCATCGGCCTGTACTTTGTAAGCAGCTCTGAGTTACCCTCTTCTGTTCCCTAAGGAAGTGGGCATGAGAGGAGGGTGGTGGAGCCTTTTAGGCAAGCAGCATGTTCCAAACGCCAGGTCAAAACTGAATCTCTGTCAATCAAAGAATTAGGCTGATTGGACACCAGCATTTTGAACTTAAGGACCCTTGTACCCTCATGGTGAATATTATCAGTAAAAATAACTCATACCAAATAAAACTGGACATGACATAATGTATCACTGATGTTCCAAAATTAGTGGAAGAAGAAAACTTTGGAAAATCTTGATATATATTCTTTGACTCAGGTGAGTAGGCTAGATACAATAATGGTCACTAAGGAAATCTTGGCCCTGGCCGAGTAGCTCAATTTGTTAGAGCGTCGTCCTGACATGCTCAGGTTGCAGGTTTGATCCTTGGTCAGGGCACACATACAAGAATCAACAAATGAATGCATAAATAAGTGGAAAAACAAATCGATGTTTCTCTAAATAAGTAAAAGTAAAAAATGATTTAATAAAAAATAAATCTTACAAAGGCAGTATCGATTGTCAGTAAACTATGATATAGACATGAATTCCTGTCATGTATATTTAAAACACAATTGACCCCAATTAAAACACTTAATAAAGTGAAAATAAACATGGAATAACTACACTGAGTATACCGTGCTGTATTTTCAAGTAGGATCAAGGAATTAAAGTGCCTTATTGACGTTTTCTTGGGAAAATACTTTCCCACAAACATTTGAAAATAATGTTACAATTCTGATTTCAGTGTTTTTATGTCCAGAATAAAAATATTTTGAGAGATCAAGCTTCTGAGGTAAAATGACTAGGTTAGAATAGCAGGATTACAATGAAGGGTAGAACTAGCAAGGCCAAATTAAATTTTATTATTTTATGTGGACTAGATTGATGCCTAGTTAAGTGATTTCTGTGATTAAATTTTTGTGGGTGTATTAGGTTATGCCAAATTCCCCCATAACTCCCATCATTTCAGCAGCATAGTGCTATAAATCATTCCAAATAACAGAGTGCAGGGTGGGCATTCAGGTTGGAGAGAAACTGCACTCATTCAGGAACCTAGAGTTGTTCGTCATGGGCCTTCTCTGTCCCTGGGACCTCATCCACATCCATCAGCAGACATGGGAAGAGCATGGAGAAATGCGCGTGTGGGCGGGGCTTCAGGGACCCGGTCTGCAATGGTGCATGTCAGCTTCGTTTCCTCTTCCACTGTTAAAGACATGGTCACAGTATCCCAGCGAGACTGGGAGACGCAGTCCAGCCCTAAGAGGGGGGAATGGATTTTGACGGACAGCTACATTTCTCTGCAGCAATAGGTAACTCTTTCAAATTTATAGTGTTTCTCAAAATCTCTTGAGTATTTACTGTATGCTAAGTGTTATATGAAGGCCTCGCCTGAGATTTCATTGAATAGCATCTTGGCCTGGGAGAAGCTCCACATTTACAGAAGGAGATAGGATGTGGTACAAAGTGCCTGCCGTCCTAGGAGAAAACAATAAAGTGAACGTGCTCTGGAAGTCCAGTGAATGGTTCTAGAGTTGGAAGCCGCCTGGAGGTGATTGCAAGTGAACTCCGCTTTTGGAGATAAACAAGATACGGTTGCTGGGTGAAGAAGGAAGCAAGATGATAGAGACAGGCCATCGAAGTACATGATAGTAGAAGGAATATTCTGCCGCAATGAAAATCATATTTTCTAAAAATTTAAAGGGAGGAGAGGTTGCTTACATTAAGTGAAAAGCGACCAGGAATATAGGGTGATCCTATTAAAAACACCCTATGTAAATTCAGGTGAAATGATACAGATATGTTATAATCTTATTTTCCAAAATGTTTTAATCATATAACCAGAAGGGTATCAGAAATATCCTTTGGTTTTATGTGATAATTTTTAAAAAACCTGACATACAGAGCTGTGATGTAGAGAAATTATCCCCAATTTTCCTATCTTCTGTCCTGGAAACCAGGACCTGATTCAGGTGCTCAAGAAACACTCCCTGAAATGCTGCACTTGGGAATTGGTGTGTTTTTCTTCACAGTGATAAATGCACAGTGAGACTTCTACTGGAATTCATCCCCCAAATAGTAAATCTTACAGGATTAATTTTGGTTTAATTGCAAGAAGCCTGGAAAGAAGTCTCAGTTTGGTGTTGGTTTCTGTTGAGGACAGAACCATGTGTCCTGCAGCACTCGTGCCATTTGGCCACCAGAGGGCAGTGCGTGACTGCTCATGACAATGACACTGCTCCTCTAAGGTTCCTTTAGTAGCTAACCTTCCTCAGAACACGTTGTATATAACCTTAGAGAATTTCTTTGGGGAATATTTACTTTCTTTTCTTCTATATCATTTGGAAGGTAATGAAAATCCATTACAAGTACCGAATATAAGGTGACCACTGACAAGAAGATGTTCCTTGTGACACATACAGACATGTAAAATTATGTGGCCAACACCTGTCTGTGTCCACTTCCATCCCTTCCCCTTTCCCTCCGTCCATGTATAAACATCTTTGTAGAACATCTTTGACCTTAGATATACTGTATTAGAGATATGTATTTTTCAGTCACGTTGCCCCTTCTTTGTGATATGAATCTTTAGGTAGCAAGTGGTCTGCTCTTTAGACCTTGGAAATGTCACTGAACCACCAAAAGACTGATGAAAGTGATGGGCAGAAGATCTCAGCAGAAGTCTGTCAAAGTGGGAGATCTGTTCAGCTACTCCAAAGACAATTTACAGAATGTTAGCAGTAACTTCAAAATCTTTATAAATCACCGCATTGTCACCCGAGGCCCACTTCATGTTTCTAAACTTGCTAAAGATACAGAATGCACGTACTCAAGGTTTCTACGACCTCCATGGTTTCATGTAATCACTCTCATGGTAGTGTAAATAAAGAGACACCAAAGTGTTTAAAAAATAGGAGGACCTAATGATGTGCAAAGAGAAGCAGAGATGAGTGACTCTGGGGCCGGGGCTGGGGGAAGAAACAGCAGACCTGGTTTCTCAGGTCTTACCAGATGCTGGCTCTAGTCTTTTGAGGAGTTCAGCTGCTCTAGTGTTTGTTCTTATTGTTTTTTTTTTCTCCTGTTCTCCCAATAAATATCCCTTCTTGCTAAACAACAACAACAATAACAACAACAAGAAACAAACAAAAACCCATGAGCTAAGTAAAGGGGGAGCAAATGAATTACTAGGAGGATGAGCAGCTGAGTGATAGCTCATGAGTGGCAAATGAGTGACAAAATGACCAGGTCAGTTAAATCATATCCTCAAATGTTCAAAGAAACTAGAAGAGAAACTAGGCTCAACCAGAAGAAAAATAAAGTCCCTGCCCCGCTCCCCCCCCCGCCCCCCCGCCCCTCCTACTCAGCGTGCCTTAGAGAGGAATCCTTCCCTCCCCTACCAACACAAAAGGGGTCTCTGTTCTCCCAGGGAGCCAGGGCCAATTTCAGCTGCAACAGAGAAAGGGGGTGGACGGGAGAAGAAGAGGGGAGGGAGAGGGAAGGGAAGATGGATGGGCTCCGTGGAACCTCTAAATCATCCCCTTCTCCCCTCCATTTCCCCTTCGGAGTCCCAAACTTAACTTTCAGTGGTGGGAGGGTTTGGGATTCACAGACATCCAGAAAGAGATTTTCGGCTGCAGCAGTAACATCAGGCAACCCCACAGGAACGTAGAGCCTAGGGTCCTTGCACACACAGAAATTCCCAGATCCCCCTGTGCCCTGGGCTGACTCCCAGCTGGAGATACAGGTTCTAAGACCCAGCCACAGTATGCCAGAGCGGAGGAGGTTCCAGGATCTCATTTTCTGCAGGGTCTCATTTTGCAGATTGTGAAAGCAGAAGCCCAGAGAGGGGAAGGAATTCCTTTAGGGTCACACAGTGAACGGCAGAGTGGGACTGGAAGCTCTTGTGCCAGCTCTTTGATGCTTGCTCAGATGAAACTCATTTTCTTTCAAAGACACCTGGGTGATGGCCACTCTCAGAAGAATACTCAGTCCTGAAAACTCAACAGTAGTCATAGTCAGTGCTCAGCGGACATTTGTGGACTGAATCAATGATTATAATGCGACAAAAAGAGCAGGTCTTGATGCTGCGAGTGGACCCCAAATCCTGCCTTCAAATAGGAGGTCTCAGTCTTTTTGATCTGGGTGAAACGGAGCATGGGAAGGCAAGAGGTGCGACCACAGATTCTTTTGTAAACAAGACAGTGGGGTGTGGGAAGAAGATATGAGCAGGCACATCCCAGGAAATTAAGCCCGCAGGAAAGCAGCGGCTGCGCTTCCATCACCCCGGGAATCTCAGCCATCACAGTATGTCCCACCCAGGACCAGGAGGGTAGCACACAGGTGGGTAACGCACAGGTTTCCTTAGAGAGGGTGGTCACATGACCTTCGTCTGGCCAATCGGCATATTTCATCCTCCCTGGCCATAGTGATTGGTTCAGGGCTAGGCAAGTGACCAATCAGATCTCAAGTGTCAGCCCTTAGTGTTGGAACCATGGAGTCACTGAAGCTCTGTTTCCGTTGGGGCGCTCAGGGGATGTGCTGTCAGCTTGTGGCAGTTGGTGGCCATCTTGCTTCCGTAAAAGGGAAATCCCAGCCGACAATGACACCAGCAGAGAGGGAAGTTAGCAAAACCAAGATACCTGGAGAGATGCTTCCTGCTGACCTCATGGAACACCCGGGTAGACTGGCCTGAGGCCATCCGTTTTTAGACTTCTTAGATTTATAAATTATTTCCTCCTGCTATGATTGCTTGTTTAAGTCACTTTGGGGTTCCTGTCACTGGCTATCAAAAAAATATGACTGTTCCTTCCAGCTGGCTGAGTGGAGCACCCTGGAACTACAGCGGTGTGATTTGGGCTAGCTCTAAGGAAGAACTTCCAGGTAACACTGTCGGAGTCCAGTCTAATGCAGAGATCCAGATGGATTCAAGCAATAGGCCAGGCCGGCGATTTTCAACCTTTTTCATCTTATGGCACACATCAACTAATTACTAAAATTCTGTGGCACACCAAAAAATATATTTTTTGCTGATCTGCCAAAAAATAGGTATAATTTTGATTAATTCACACTGGACGGCTATTGTTAGCTGTTGTCATTTCTAGAGGGGAGGCCAAGAACCTTCTCTCGTCCTACACCTGGGGACGCCTTCTTTCTTTGGGCTTTGGAGGAACCTACTTCCCACTTGCACATCAGTGGTCTTTTCAGAACACGTAGAAACCTCACTCAGTTGGGACGGTATGTGTCCATCACTGCCCTTTCTCCGTCTCCCTTGAGAGTGAACTCGAATTCCTTGCTCTGCACCGTGGCCTCCTGTGGCTGCCACAGGAGAGGCCTGGGCTCAGCCTTCAAAGGCCCACGTGAGCTGAGATCTGACAGCTGGGACCTCTTCATAGTGCAGCGGTGGTAGAAGGCCCCGGGATCCAGAAGCAGTGCTTGGGACGGAGTGAATCCACAGGTGTTTTAATGGCTGGAGGCGTCTGGCCACGACGGGGGCTATGATGAGGTCCCTGAGGTATCCCGAAGGCCCACTGTGTCCAGGCTCAGAGTGCACAGAGCAGAAAAAGAAGAGGCCTGCCCCAGGGGTGTTCGTAGACTGAAGACGGACAAGCCAGCCTTCCAGCTAGAGCTCCACAGCTCATGAGGTGCTTTCATGCGGGGACGGGGCAGAGACTCAAGTCTTCTGGAGAACTAGTTAAGGACGGAGAATTTTCAATGGAGACTTAAAGGCTGTATCAGATATGTGGCTGAAGAAACAGAAAACTCTGCTAAGAGTGGCTTAATCTACAAAGGCATCTGAGGTTTAATGTTTAACGATGTGAGGGATGGGAAGTCCAGAGGTGGTCTGGAGATCTGGTGGCCCCACAATGTCATCTGTGACTCAGATGCCAGCCCCTTCTCTGCTGCACCATTAACAGGATGTGGGTGTCACTTTCACGTGGCTGCATGATGGCCGCCTCCACTCCAACCATCCCATCTGCATAGTTAGTGCTCAAGCCAGAGAAAAGGTGGCAACTTTTTGTCTTCCTATCTCATTCCATTCAACGAGAAAATTTTCTCACAGTTTTCTCCTCTTCCTCTTCTTCTCGACCCACCCTGATGCTTTCCTGCACGGTGTGGGGTGCCCCCTCCTCTGGAAACTGTAACAAGCCATCTTTTCAATGGCTGTCATTTCTGATCTGTTAGCCTTACTGAACCTCCAATTTTCTATTAATACATTCTATTTTAAATCAACCCTCCACGTCCCTTTGCAAATGCTTAGAGCAAACCAATGAAGAACGAATGAACTATATACCTTTTCCCAATATCTTCAACAACTTTAATATTTTAATATATATTGCAGTACCATTCCCCCATGAAATCTGCAGGCTCCAGGAATGAAATATGTGTAGGAAATTGTAGGCACAAGACAAGACGTGGGGAGTCCTACATACGTGACCCTGCAAACCAACAGCTCAGGCCAAGGCTCGACCAAGTCCCAATCTCCACCTTCATATTATGAGTGGAATTTGGTTGGTTTTTGAAATTATACTTTTAAACTTGTCAGCTTAGAGGGAACTTGCCAGTTCCAAACTCATCTTTTTTTTTTCTTCTTTTTTTTTTTTTTTTTTAGCAATAATCAAGTTACACCAGGCATGAGACAGCCTGCTTCTTGAGTTATTTAAGTAGCATCTACAGATCGTATCAGGGAAAGAGCACGGTATAGTTTAAAACAAGCTGTGTCTCTGGGAGAGAGTAGGCTTGGGGGGATGCACAAGTGTGGGTGGAAAAAACGAGAGGCGGTCCTGGAAGTACAGTATTGGCTCTGGACTCTTTCCGTTGGTAGCTTCGATGCCCAAGAGTTAGATTTCCAGAGAAGCGCCAGGAGAGGAAAATGCGCAACAGATGAGATGGCTGTCACCCCATGGAAGTGGTGACAATTTTAGATAGCTGTGGCTCTTGGAGCAGCCTGACCTAAGGGTACCACAGAGAAAAGTCCCCCCCAAACTGCTGTCCTGGTTAGGGTAAGGCTCAGCTGCTGTACCAAAGGGCCCCACCGAGAGTGGCAGACAGGCTTGCATCTCTCCCCAGCTTGACCTGGAGGCAGGCAGTCCAGGACTGGTCTGGCAGGGTTGCTGCAAGAAGTTCCTCTCCGTGATGCCCTGTCATCCCAGGGAAGTTGCTTTTGTCCGCAGGGGCCAGGACAGAGCTCCAGCCTCAGAGCTTACGTTCCTAGCATCAGCGCAGAGGGAGAAGCAGAAGGAAGGGCCCACCGCCCTGGCTGGCCAGCTCAGCTGGTGGGAGCATTGTCCCTACACGCCAACGTTGCGGGTTTGATCCCCCGTCAGGGCACATATAAGAATCAACCAATGAATGAATCAAAAAGTGGAACAACAAATCCATGTCTCTCTCTCTCTCTCTAAAAGAAAAAAATCATTAAAAAAAAGGGGGGGGGTGCTATTGCCCTGGCCTGTGTGACTCTGGTGGTTGGGCGTGGTCCTGTAGACCAAACGGCCACAGGTTCAGTTCTTGGTCAGGGCACGTGCCCGGGTTGCAGACTTTTTCCCCAGTTGGGGTGAGTGTGAGAGGCAACCAGTCAATGTTTCTCTCTCACATCGATGTTTCTTTCCCTCTTTCTCTCTCCTGTCTCTAAAATCAGTAAGTAAGTATGTCCTCCCTCAGGTCGGGGTGGCGGGGGGAGAAGGACCTACTTCTTTCTCCCAGGAACCACCCTAGTAGTTGCACAAATCTCTTCCTTTCTCACCCTAAAGGGGGAGCCCGGTCACATACCCACCGAGCTGCAGAGCAGGCTGGGAACTCTGCTTTTCATTAGATTTGCGGGAAAATCACTGTTGGGACTCAGTTACTGGCTCTCAGGCTCTCCCTGACCCAGAGCACGCTGTACACGAGCAGCCAGAGGCACATTATCCAATGGCAGTTGATCGTGTCCCTCCCTGCTCAGGGTCCCCTGCTCTTTAGAACCAAACCCAAAGCCCCTGCTGTGGACATGCACTGGGACTCCCCAGAGGCGGCCACTGGCCCAGCCGGCCAGGGCCAGAGCTCACAGGCAGAGAAAACCTCCTGAGCGGAGGGTTATGTCTGTCAGAGCAGACTGAGGTCCCGACCTGCGGCTCGGGGATGTTTGGGTTTGGAGATGCCGTACAAAGTGTGTCAGTGGGTTGGTCCTGGAAACAAGCGGTGTGGGCTCGATCCCCCTTCCCAAGTCTTTCCCCTACCTCTGTCCTGTATGCGCCTAACTCTCCAGCTTCCCCGCCCCCATGCCTCATGCCCGTTTCTTTTTTTAAAGATTATTTATCTATTTTTAGAAAGAGGGGGAGGGAGGGACAAATGGAGAGAAAAACAAGTGCCAAGGAATCAGCGACCGGCTGCCTCTCTGGGGACCCGACCTGAGAGAGGGGCATGTGCCCTGACCGGGAGTCAGATGATGCCCAACCCACTGAGCCACACCAGTCAGGGCTCATGTCCATTTCTTGGTCAAACCCACAGATTGGGATCCCTTCCTGGTGGGAAAAGAGGAAGGTCCGACTTCTATCTTATAAGCAGGAAACTGAACTGTGCAGGTAAGTGACCCCTAGGTCACTTTGGGGCCTGTACCTCGTCACTTCTCTGACATCCCCCCTCCAAGTCTGGTTCCTGGGACTGTGCTGTTTTTCTGTGGGCCTCTTGGTTGTAATTAACACAGGGCACAGGACCAAAATCCCCGCTCGGTCCTTCTGAAAATGTTAGGCACTGCTAGTGTAGGAAGGTAACACACAATTTCTGCCTTTCTGTCTTTCAGTACAGCTCCCAGCTTTTCCTTTGGAATCACAGTGGCTGCTATCAGTGCCCGTGATAATCCAATCCAGTAATTTTTCCATTAGTTCTGATTAAGTCCAAGTACTACATCACTAGAGGCCCCTCGAACTTCAGGACACATTACCTCGATTTTGTGGAAAGAGGATGCACACGAAGTATCTGATACATCCTGTGGAGCATCACTCAGTTCTTTAATAAGGACCACCCCCACCCCCATAAACCTGGAAGAAAAGAAGAGCAGTGGGGGAGGGGTCCCAGGAGAAACAGTCCAGTCTCTGAAGTTGCACTCAGGTGGGAGCTGTGAGTGGACCTGCAGTGAGGTCCCCTAGGGGGCTCCAGGCTCTCCAGGAACTTTGGATAAGATGCTTGTGACACCAATGGAGATGTCGGTTCCATCCTGTTTTGAATCTGTGCGGAGAACGCTGGGGCGGGTTGTGCGCCTCCATCATCCGCCACCCCAAGTTCTCTCGCTGGGACTCCTTCCCGCACAGTGTGTACTTTTGCAGCGTTCACACCCTCCATTGTTTGCGTCCAGCCTCTGGTTGATCTGTCATGTCAAGCTGCCTGCCTCCCTGGAGCTCGGCATCTTCAAGTTTGACATTTAAAATGAAGAGAGCGTGGCTTGACTTGCCCCCTGTCTTGGCTGTCCACAACTTAAAATAATTACATTTACTCTACTTGGGTCCATTTTCTATGCTGCTTCTTGGTGGACTGCCTATAGTGGAGGTGTCTTAGGAACGTTGAAGAGCTTCCGAGCCGCTGCCCGCCAGCCCTGGCTGTGGCCGAAGAGTCTGGGATCACCCCCTCAGCCTGCCTGGCGTGGAGGGAGTTTGCTTTGTTGGCTCCCTCTGGGACATCTCCATTGCTGCTGATGCTGTGGTTGGAGGGCGACCCCAAGGGCCACCCTGGGGGGCTGGGCTAGGGGTGGTGGTTCTCTCTCCTGGGCTGGGCGGAGGAGTGGCGGTCTTCGGCACTAAGGTGGCCGGGGAACTGGCCAGGCTCTTTGGTCTTCTGGCCTGATGGCCGACCCTTGTGGGTGAGGAAGGACTGTGGCTGTTGAAGTCCAGGGAAAGGACGTGCCTTACTTTGATGGTGTAGCCCCCTTCCTAGGGTGTTTTGGTGCTCAGAATCAGGTATATGGCCATCACTTTGTCATATTTTTCATGTATTACTGAGTGCTGGATCTGGTTCCATTCAAACCCCAGATTCATCATGACCGTGGTCACCTGGTGGTCCATGTTGTGACAGGGCGGCTGGCCATAGGGCCTGAGGTCCTCCTCCTGGCCCACGTTAGCCATGGGTCTTTCATTACTTCTTCCGGAGTTCCTCTGTCGCTGGGGTTGAGGGTCATTAACTTTTTAAAGAGGTTTTCACACTCCAAAGGCATGAAACGGGGGCATGGTAACGGCCACTTGGTATCCTCTGCCAGAGCTCCCAGAAGTGCTCTCCATCTTATATGGAACCATTCCCAGGGGCCACACCTCTCCCAAGGGGCCGTGATAGTTTTGGTGCAGAAAGAGCTCTGGGGCAGCATAAGGGAGGCCGCCACAGAACGTGCTCAGTTTGTGGCTGACTGACTTGTTGCCGAGGCCAAAGTCTGTAAGTTTTACATTCACCTCGGTGTCGAAACCACATTCTCTGGCTCCAGGTCTCAGTGGGCGATGCCCCTTGGGTGGCAGCACGGCACAGTGGAGACCGGCTGCCAGAAAATGCCTGGGACCTTCTTCTTGGTCATGTGGCCATGGTCCTGTAGAGAATCAAACGTGTCCCCTCTGCTACATGCCATGATGGGGAATAACTTTTCCTTGGTGGCAAGCACCTGGAATAACTTTTCAATATTTGGGTGATTCAAGGCCTTCCTGCAGCAGACTCCTGGAAGAGCCCTGCTGACTAGTGACTGACAGCCCCCTCTGTCCTGGTGGTCAGGATGTGCCAGGCCAATCCTTGGCAAAGGTTTCTGGGCCAGTGTCAGTCAGGAGCTCGTACTGGCCAATGTGGGGCTCCTTGTCAGTAGAGATGGCTGTGAGGTCACGTTAACCTGCTAACTACACTGACAGCACTGTCAAGGCTAATTAAGCTAGCAGACAGTACTAACTATGATAACTAACTGATACGAACAATGCTACCATGATTACTAACTGCTAGTAAACAATACTAAAAAGCAATGCGAACTGTACTAACGATAGCAATACTAACTATACTAAATATGCTAATGATGCTAACGATACTAATGAAAATGTTTTAAAGTAATGAGCAAACACAAAGGAAATAAGAAATAAAAAATGAGAAAAGAACAAAGAAAAATTGAGAAAAGGGAAAAAAAAGAAAAACTGAGAAGGAAAAGAAAGAAAAATGAGGAAAGAAACAAAGAAAAATAAGGAAAAAGAAAATAGTACAGAGTGCTGACTGGTGTGGCTCAGTGACTCGGGCATTGTTCCACAAACCGAAAGGGCCCGGGTTCAATTCCCGGTCAGGGCACCTGCCTGGGTTGCAGGCCAGGTCCCCAGTTGGGGGGCACACAAGAGACAACTGATGGATGTTATTTTCACACATTGATGTTTCTCCCTCTCTCTGTCTCTTTTCCTTCCCTTCTCTCTAAAAATAAAATCTTGGAAAAGAAAATATTTAATAAAAAAGAACAATGAGAAAAAGAGATTTAAGACAAAAGAAAAAAATAAAATGTAAAAACAGATGAAAACAAGATAACAAGTCCAAGTTTGATAGGTCACCACAAAAAAGTTTCTTGGGCTTCAAGGACAAAATCCTCAGCCCAGCCAGGACCTTGTGTAGGAAGGTTTTTGTAATTCTGCCACGGAGGCGTCTTATGAGATCAGACCATGGTATGGACCAGTCACGGCTGGCGTTTTTTTTCGCTTTTTGGTATCAAGGCCCCTTGGTAACTCTCTGGGAAAGAACAAAACAGAACCTCCAGCCCTGGCGGTGTGGTTCAGTGGATTGAGCGCCGGCCTGTGAATCGCTGCTTCGATTCCCTGTCGGGGCACGCGCCTGGGCTGCGGGCCAGGGCCCTGGTTG
Source organism: Mormoops blainvillei (assembly GCA_004026545.1). Taxonomy (NCBI): domain Eukaryota; kingdom Metazoa; phylum Chordata; class Mammalia; order Chiroptera; family Mormoopidae; genus Mormoops; species Mormoops blainvillei. Next base: position 79,308 of record PVJD01005759.1, read on the forward strand.
GGCACGTGCGAGAGGCAACCAACTGGTGTTTCTCTGACACACTGATATTTCTCCCTCTTTCTCCCTCCCTTCCTCTCCCTCTGAAAATAATAAATAAAATCTTAAAAAGAAATAAAAGCTGATATTTAAAAAGCAAAACAAGACCTCCAAACAGCTTTTTGTTTATATGGGATATTAAAGATTGATGCCTACTTTATCAGAAATTAAAATCGGTAGGATGTTTCATTAGCCCTTTCATTTGTAGTTTGAAAATCTGTAATTTTTTGAAGACCTTACAGTGTTGACACTTATTCAATCATTTTTCTTAAACTCGGATTGGTCTCAAAATGATGCTACAACTTAACTGATGAGAGATTTCTCATCGGAAACCTTGGAGACCAGAGGGCAGTGAATTGAAGGAAAAAAAGCTGTCAACCAAGAATCAATCCTATATCTGGCAAAGCTATCTGAAGATGAGGGAGACTTTAAGACATTCCCAGATAAACGGAAGCTGAGAGAGTTCTTTACCACTGGACCTGCCCTGCATGAAGGGAGTCCTCCCGGTTGGAATGAAGGGCACTGGACAGTAACTCAGAGTTTTATGAAGAAATAAACAGCTCTGCTAAAAGTAAACGCACAGACAATATAAGAGCTAGTACTATCGTACCTCAGGTGTGTCGCCCTGCTTTTTGTCTTCTACTTGACCCGAGAGACTAATGTGTTATAAAACAATCACTGGTCTATGGTTTTGGGTACGCAGGGCATGAAGATGTGATTGTGACATCAATAACTATCTGGATGGCATTACGGCTGGGAAGGAGCAGAGTATGTGTCCTTGAAGTTAAGCTGATGCAGGTTCTCATAAGGCTGTTATAACCCTAGGATGTTAGGTCATTCCAGTGACCAAAATAATACTTCTAGTATATGTTTGGTATTCACCTGTGGCTTCTGGCTCATAACACCCAAAACCCTTGGCACTTTCTGAACAGAAAGATCCATGAGAGCATCTTTTGTTATATTAGTTTTTCTGGTCCTCAGTTCCTGGGATTACTTCAGAGCCACAAAAGTGAAACGAGTTTCTTGTTAGTTATAACAAGCCCCCTTCCACCACAACTGGGTTTATGTTAATAAGATGACCTTTGGAAAGCATCTAAGGTGAGGGCTGGTTGCCAGGTGAACTGGTCATGAGGAGGGGGTTTGAAATTTTAGTCTCACCCTGTGATTTCTGGGAGGAAAGAGGGGCGAAGGAGTTTGAATCGATTACCGGTGGTCAATGAATTATGCCTAGGTCATGAAGGTTCTCAGAAACCCAGAAGGAGGTTCGAGGAGCTTCCGTGGTGGGGAACCAGAATGCACCTGTGAGCACGGTGTCAGGTGCCAAGCTCCACAGGGACAGAAGCTCCTTTGTTTGGGACCTTGTCCTGTGTATTTCGTGTGGTGGTTATTTGCATTCTCTAACGTTCTTTATGGTAAACCGGTAATCTGGTAAGATGGATTCCTGAGTTCTGTGAGCCACTCTAGCAAATTAATCCCACCCAAGGAGGGGATTGCGGGGACTCCTGATTTACAGCCAGTCAGAAGCACAGGTGACAGCCTGGACTTGTGATTGGCATCTGAAATGCAGGCATCTTGTGGGTCTGAGCCCTTCACCTGGGGGATCTGAGGCTATCTTCCAGTAGAGAGTGTCAGAACTGAGTGTCAAAGCTGAGTTGAATTGAATTAGGTCCCTGAGAAACCCATTTGCCAGTCTACCATCCAAAGGTCCACTCTTTGGGCTAGACAAATGGTCCCACAAAAGGAGGTGCTGGGACAAAGATGGGCATGGAGAGGGTGTCTAATTCGTAAGTTCAACCTGCCAGAAGGCTGGCTAGGGAGAAGGGTAGGAGCTGCATGGCGAGTTCTGGCCTCTTTTTGGATCAGTTACTCTTTGTTTGTTGGCCAAGACACTCATTATAACCCTGAGGTCCATTTACATTTAATGGGTTGAGGCCTGGTATTCAAGGGGTCTATAAAGCCCATGACGTTGGCTGCAACACTCGCGTGTGTGTGTTCATGTACAAACACATGCATGCACACATACATACACATGCTCACAAACAAGGGAGAGAGTTTACAGCATCTTTCTGATCCTAAAGAGTAAATGTAACTCAGGTATCAATGGCATAAATTCCTTGATAGCGTTTTTTTTTTTTTTTTAAGATTTTATTTATTCTTAGAGAGAGAGGAAAGGAGGGAGAAAGAGAAGAGAAACATCCATGTGTGAGAGAAACACTGACCTGGCCTGCAACCCAGGCATGCGCCCTGACTGGGCATCGAACTGGTGACCCTTCTGTTCTCAGGCTGGCACTCAATCCACTGAGCCACAGCAGCCAGAGCCCTTGATGGTGTTTCATCGATAAAGTATTTAAGCATTTTTTTTTTTTTTGCCTTAGCTGGTGTTGCTCAGTGGGTTGAGACCCGGTCTGTGAACTGAAAGGTCGCAGGTTCGATTCCCAGTCAAGGTACATTCCTGTGTTGCGGGCCAGGTCCCTGGTTGGGAGCATGTGAGAGGCAACCGATCAATGTTTCTTTTCCTCTCTTTCTCCTTCCCTCCCTTACCCTTTCTCTCTAAAAAAAAATCAATAAAAACCTTAAAAAATTTTCTTTCATGATCAATTATTATTGGCGAACACTACCAAACTCAAAGGGATTGCCTCCAACCCAAATTTCAAAGTCAATGCTTCTATAATTTAAAACAGCCCATTTCAAAGCAGGAGGAGTATCTGGCATTTTTTTGTCATTGATGTTAATTTGGACGAATGCTATATTTCAGTTACACTGAGCTGTGATTATTTTTTAGACGAGAAAGGTAGTGGTTGGATTCCCCTCCCTAGTAAAGTAACAATTGCAGATTTGTTGTCTTTGTGTTTATAACCAAGATTGCTGACAGTAATAGCAACAGTTTTGCTTTTACCCAAAGGAGGTTTATTTCAAGTGGCAAAATTCGCTAAAAATTTAACTGCTTTTAAGTATGTCTCAGCACATAGTGTTAAAAATTACTCTTCTAGAGCAATGGTTGGCAGGTTTTTGTAAAGGGCCCGAGAGTAAGTACGTTAGACTTTGCCTCACTATCGACCTCTGTTGCATCTACTGAGCCCGCTGCATTTTCCAAAAGCAGCCACAGATAAAAGGTGAAAAGTAAGCACGGCTGCATTCCAGAAAAAGTTTATTCATGGGCACGAATTTGAATGACATATAATTCTCATGTGTTACAAAATAGTGTTCTTGTTTTGAATTTTTTCCCAACCATTTCAAAATATAAAAACCATTTTTAGTTTTCAGGTCCTCTAGCACAGGCCGTGGGCAGAATTTGGCCCACGGTGGGAGCGCTGCTCTGCCCTACAGAACAAAGGGCAAACCAGCCCTGCTTAGACACTCCCGTCCCACAGTGAATTGAGGGTACTATCTATGTGCCAGAAAATAAGGAAACAAAAAAGCAAAACAAAAAGCAAATTACCAAGGGCTGACCAAGGTATGAAGGAATCAAGGCCTCTTCCAGGACACCCACCTGCCCCGCTTGTGTGTGGCCACCTCATCGTGGTGCCCCCGCCACCAGCAGTGAGTGAGGCCTTCCAGGGCCCCTGCCCCCAGTCCTGCCTGTGCAGGGTGCGCATCTGGTTCTGGGCAGCATTTACTTGCTGGGCACATTTCATCCTCCATCAAGTCACCACTACCTACCGTGGTTCCCAGAGGGACAGAAAGCTGCCTTTCCATCCTCCGTCCTCTGTGCGTGCAGTCCAGTGACGGAACCTAGCGGTCTCCCTGCCCATGGCCCAGCAGAGCCCAGCAGCGGGTCTGTGCTCTGTCCTCACAGTGGGGGTCGGGGCTGTGACGGGCCTTGCAGCTCACAGCCGAGGCCTGTGAATTACCCCGGCATTTCAACTCACCAACCTCCATATTATGGTTGAGCCCCAAACAAGGTAGGGGTTAGGGGCACCCACCCCCTGCAACAATAAAAAAATCCACATATGACATTTGACTCCCCCCAAACTTAACTACTAACAGCCTACTGTTGATCAGAAGCCTTATCCATACCATAAATGGTCGATCAACACATGTTTTGCATTTTCTATGTATTATATACTTTATCCTTACAATAAAGTAAGCTGGAGAAAAGAAAATGTTATTAAGAAAATCACAAGGAAGAGGAAATACTTGACAGCACTGTGCTGGGTTCATTGATTCCACAAGCTCACATGTCTGCCAACAAGACGAAGCAGGCGTCGGTGTCAGTACTGGCACCAGTGCTGTCTTCTGTGGCACAAAGCACTGTAGCTGGTATATGCACTGTTAACCCTAGACATTAAACATGAAAAGGTAATGTGAAAAAATTCATATTTATTTACAGGGATAACAATCCATGCATTGATAACAAAGAAGCAACAGTATGATTGCTTTATGCTAATTCTAGTGTAATTGATGCGATTACTTCATGGTCGCCTAGCTTATACACTAATGAATGATTATAAAGCTTTTAAAAAAGATTTTATTTATTTACTCTTAGAAAGAAGGGAAGGGAGGGAGAAACGGAGGGAGAGAGACATCAGTGTGTGAGAGAGACATGATTGGTTGCCTCTCACACACCTCCAACTGGGGACCTGGCCCGCCACCCAGGCATGTGCCCTGACAGGGAATTGAACTGGCGACCTTTTGGTTTGCAGGTCGGCACTCAATCCACTGAACCATACCAACCAGGGTTATAAAGTTTTTAGGACATATAATATTATAGTCTTATTCATAATACAGTATTGGAAACATTGTTACATTAAAAAACCCACTGATACGCTGTTTCTCCAATTATGAGAAAGAGTACTGAATGATAATTCTTTCAAAGCAAAGTTATAAAATTGTACAAAAACTAAGACATTATTAATTTCATATTAAATATCATTTACCTTATGTCTATGTAAGGGTAGCCTATCCACTTCCATGCAAATCTTGCACACCAATACTTAGGCAATGATGAGGATGGCGGTGATGATGTCACAGGAACGTCTCACACAGTTCTTGCTCACACCCATACATAGCAGGCGAGCTTATTCACTGTACAGCATGTTGATTATTTACTATTTGTTAAGTGGAGGTCGATCATCATGAAGGTCTTCATCCTTGTTTTCATGTTGAAGAGGCAGAGGAGGAGGAAGGGGAGGAGGTGGAGGAGGAGGAGGGCGCGCTGGTGTTCCATCTCAGGGGGGCAGAGATGGAGGGGGTGAGAAGGGAGGCAGAAGAGGCAGACACACTTGGTGTAACTCTAGGGATATGCATTGTAATTCCCATCTGTCTTCTTTGCCTTTTCATTTCTCTGAAAGTGTCTCTGTACAGTACCAAGTCTCCTTCTACCATTTGCTTTAGTTTCAGTGCCTGTATCAGAAGGGTCCATGTTGTAAAAGAAATCAAAAGTTGTCTTGAATAATCGGAACCCTTCTGTCTGATTGTCTAATGTCATTTGTTTGAGCACTGCTTCTACGTCTTCGTCTTCATCACCTGACACTGGTTTGGAAGCACTCATCTCTGTCAATTGTCTTCTGTTAATTCCTCTGGTGTGGTGTCTACTAGCTCCTAAATTTCTCCAAGATCTGTATCTCGAAACCCTTCTCCTTTCTTTCTTTTTTCTTTCTTTTTTTTTTCTGGTTGCCATATTCCCAGTCTCTCCCATGAGTCCCCTGATTGGCTCTGCTGCAGGTCCTGGGAAGGCACCCACAACACCTGGACACAGTTTTCACCAGCAGGAATTTATCGTTTCGGGTCTGATATAAGAGTGACGGGGTCTCCAATGGTGCAATCTTTCCAGACTTTCACAATGTCCTCCCTGTCGGGGTTCATTTCCATGGCGTCGACAAATTCTTGCCATAGGGTAGCTTGTGTAGATCAGGAGTAACCCCCGGCTTAGAGGTTGAATTAGAGATGTTGTGTTCAGGGGCAAGTGGACCATGTTGATGCCCTCGGTATTGAACTCATGGGGTTCTGGGTGGCCAGGGGGCGCTGTCATATCTACTTTTTAAACCAAACCTGTTGCTGAAATCATCAAACCATCCTTTGCTGACCTGAAATTCCCCAGCTTCAGATCCTTCATCTTCCTTTTGTTTTGTCACTTAATGACCACTTTTTCTCAAATCACATACGAGAGTTTATAGGTATGCCTTTTTTATAGCAGTCCTGTACCCACATAAAAGCTGCGTTTTCAGCATGAGACCAAAAGGGATTTGCAAATTAGTGCTCCGGATGGGGTGAGAGAGAAATTACCTTCTTCAGCAGTGTTCCGCGCAGCTGGAGAGCCCAGGCACTCACTCACGCGCGCACTTTCACTTTCCCCTAAGAGAAGCCAGGGGCCTGAAAGACGTATCTTTGCCCTACGTTGTGCTGCCTTGGGGGAGTAACATCAAGTTGTTCCTCTTCCCCTCTCCAATGCACCTGGGTTCATATTTTTTTTTCTCCAACAGTGTGCTGGGACTTATCCTCTGGAAGGCTGGACTTCCACAAAGGCCCTCTCACTGGTGGGTGACTGTCTCAGACGGCATTTTCCAAGGCCTCCTGGACTGTGGCCAAGAGGTGCCAGAGCTTATTCGTGAGCTGCTGCAGGGGCCACACTGGGACTGGGCTCTGGGTGCCTACGAGCCGATGCATGGTGGGTGAGACCCTCCAGGCCCCTTGGTGTGTGGTGCTGGATCCCACAGCCCCCCAAAGGCACTTTAGTCCATAGATGGATGCTAAATTCTTCTTGTTGAGCGAGGGGACAAGTGCATGTCTTATTGCACCACGATGCTGATGCCATTCCTCTGTGCACTTTAATGATATACAATTGTATTTGTCAGTTATACCTCAATAATGCCGTGGGGGGTGCTGAAGAAGAAAAGGGTGTCTAGCCTTTCGGCGCCTCTGGGCCACACTAGAAGAGGAAGAGTTGCCTTGGGCCACACATTACATACACAAACACTAGAAAACTGACGAGCCAAAAAAAAAAAAAGGCTTTAAGCAAATTTTTGGTTTTGTGTTGGGCCGCATTCATAGCCATCCTGGGCTGCATGTGGCCCTCAGGCCTCGGGTTGGACTCCCCTGACTGTAAACCCTTAAAATCCTGGGGTGGGGATTTTTTTCAACTAATAATTGTATGTCCAGCAAAATATCAGTCGAGTGTGACGATGGAGTAAGTACATATTCATTTTTATTAGGACTCAAAATATTCACATCTCATCCCCCCTTTCTTAAGAAACTGGAAGATGATACACCCCAAAGAGGAGGAAAATGTGTGGTTCAGGAAGGAACTACAGGAAAGTAGCCAACGGTTTTGCAAGATGACAGACACTGAGTTGCCCTAAGAGTGACAGAAACCAATCTGAGCAGGTGGAGGGACATTCCTCAAGGGACCCAGGAAAGAATGGAGCTGGTAGAATGTCTAATATGTGTAAGTCCTTAGAAATAAACTACTAATGGGAATTGACATAGCCAGTGAGAAAAAAATTAAGATGAAGTTAAAAAAAAAAGATTTTATTTATTTATTTTTAGAGAGAGGGGAAGGGAGGGCGAAAGAGAGGGAGAGAAACATCAATGTATGGCTGCCTCCTGAGCACCCCCTACTGGGGACCTGGCCTGCAACCCAGGCATATGCCCTGATTGGGAATTGAACCAGCGACTCTTTGGTTTGTAGGCCGGTAGTCAATTCACTGAGCCTCGCCAGTCAGGGCAAAAAATGAAGATGGAATTAACAGAAAATTGTGCAAATGAAAACAAAGAGTCAATCCAGGAAAAACAGAGAACAAGAAAGGTGATAAAGCGGTGTTACATTAGGAGATTTAGAAGGAAAGAGTAACATAATCCTATAATAGAATGTAATAATGAAAGCTCTGAGCGTACATAATAAAAAATAGCAGAGAAATGAGCAGATAGTATCTAAAGTGGATACATCAAGAGGTAGAATTTAAGACTGTTACCAAAATGACGTTTAAAGATTAATACAAGAAAAACACAGCAAAAATGTTGCAAGTGCTTATCTGTGAAGCACAAGACGGGGAAGGAAGACAGTGAGGTTGTAGGCTGTGTTTTATATTGTGTTACTTAATTACACTCGATTTGAGAAAACCTGTTTCATGGGGCTTTTTTATTTTAATTTTAAATTAATTCTTTTTATTAAAAAAATTTCACAATTCTTTTTCAAGGAAAATGACAATGTTAAATGCTTAGCAGCAGGTGGCGCTATTTCCCTCTTTCAGCGTGAAACTCCCTTAAATCTGCTTTTTCCTCCTCACTCATTAGATTGTATTGCACTTTCCTCACAAGAAATGAGAAGTCTAAACTGATTGATCTTTATTGAGAAAATTGTTTCTATAGATTTTAAGCAACCTCAAACATTTTTATTGTGAGTACACTAAACTGAAATGATCAAATTATCGAATACAATAAATTCACCCTCATGTTTTTCTTTTGTAAAGCAAAGATGAATTCTCTAAGTCCTTCTCTTTTTCATAAACATTTGCCTTTAAAGAAAGCTAGAAAATTTTCACAGAGCCATCTTATTTATTTGCCTGCTTAACCTGAGATTCCATTAAAAATATTACGTTTTGAAAGTATAAGTGGTATTGGTTAGGACAATAATTTGGAATCTAAGTAGATACTGATTACAAAGAGTAAGGTTAGAGGCTGAGTTGCTTTTACACTAGAAAGCAGACACTGAAGCCACAGAAAGCATTAGTTTATTGGGCCGTGGCTCCTGATTTCTGAATGCCACTCACATACACTTGCGTTATCAATGCCTTGTCCTGCATAGCACTTACCTGCCGTCTCCTCACACTTTCTTCCCAGTCTTGGCGTTCATCTCCTCTCACCTGTCAACCTGCCTAAACACCCCCTGCGCGACAGCTTCTCTCAGTACCTCCTTCGCGCCCACCCCCTCGCTCTCCTTGCCTCACCCGTTCTATCCCCTGCTAGTTCTCCCAACATGGTGTCTTTCTGCTGGGACACTCTTGACATTTTTAACTCTAGTGCATTGTCACTCTCCGTAGGTAACGATGTTCCTTGGGTTGACTCTTTGGGTAAAGGATAGGGCTAGGATTAAGATTAGGGGCCAGGGTCTCTCAAATTTCTTTCCTTTTGCCGTCCCACTCTCTTCAGTAACAACATTGCAAGTTCCCCACAGAGAGAGTGGGCATATGGAGTCCTCCAAAAACGGTTAAAGGCTGTGCAAATTTGAGCAGCCACAGTGTGTACACTAAGCATTTGGTGAGTACAGAAACCAAAGAAAACCAAAACTTGTTTTTTCTGATATTGAATAACTTGGTTTTGGTCAATGACAGGGGTATTTTTGCCTCAGTTTTAAAACGAGACTGCAGATAATGGGACTCAGGTTGAAAATGAATGAGCCGGGATCAGAATTACAGTAAACAGAGATGTATGGGGCAGATAACCTTATTGTCTTCTCCACTCTCAAAAAATAAGTGATATATATATATTTTTTGACTTCGAGAGTATGTTTATTAAAGCTGGGGGCAGGGAAACAAGGAAGAGCTTAGGGTGGAAGAAGCAACAGGACAGAGCCAAGGTGGGGCTGCTCTGGTTCACTGGAAAGTCAGAGTAAAGGGGGCCTTGGCGACACGGTCAGGGGCTCAGCCCAGGACGAGCTGCTGCCACACCTCGCTCCCCTGGTTGCGAGTCTTGCGGGGAGCCTTAGAGTTTAGCGGGCGTGTGCCTGGGGGGATGCGCAAGGGGAAGGAAAAGGTGAGGGCGTGCTCCTGGGGGGGGAGCATGTGCTAAAAATAAGTGATCTTAAACGAGGCTTTTACCCTCAGTTTCTCTGGACTCTGTTTATTTGTAAAAAGGGCATGATAAGCCCTAGCCAGGTGGCTCAGTTCATGGGAGCGTCGTCCTGTACACCGAAAATGTTGTGGGTTCAATTCCCGGTCAGGGCACATACCTGTGTTGGGGTTTTGATCCCTGGTTGGGCGCATACAGGAGGCAACTGATCGATGTTTTTCTCTCACGTGGATGCTTCCCTCCGCAGCCCCCGCTCCCCCCCCCCACCTCAAATCAGCGAACATGTCCTCAGGTGAGGATTAAAATAAAAGGGAATGGTAGTATACACGGCTGAAGCCAGAGCCCCCCGACCAGGAGAAATCTTGACTTCTTGTCCATTACAATCCCCTTAAATTGGCACACAGTAAAGAGCTTCTGAAAAGAAGGACTTGATAAAATATTTAAAATATTAAAAAAAAAAAGGACTTGATAAAATACCCAGTGATTCAAGGGTCATTATATGACAATATAAGGGCATCCTTTGTACCTGTAGAGGAAATTAGGGGAATGTTGCCCCATGACGTGGTGATAAGAAATAGAACTTTATACTTTCCTAGACATTGATCCTGTCATTCATTCGGATCCACACATCACACTTTCTTGCTTCCAGAAATGGATCTGGCCCACAGAATTACTCAGTCACTGGGTGGGATTACTCAGTCTCTCCTCAGCACACATTTATTTATTTAAAAAAAGCGTGTGTGCTAGTGTGTGCAGGTTCTCTAGCTTCTGATGATTTCTTAGGAAATGAAAAAAGGAGACAGTATGGATTTGCTTTCCATGGGAGTAGGAAGTTAAGAGTCTTAAAAATTGGAAATGGGGCCCTGGCCAGTTTGGCTCAGTGGATTGAGTGCCAGCCTGCAGACCGAAAGTTTGCCGGGTAGGTTCCCAGTCAGGGCACATGCCTGGGTTGCGGGCCAGGTCCCCAGTAGCGGGCGCGTGAGGGACAACGGATCGATGTATCTCTCATTCATTGATATTTCTCTCCCTCTCTTTCTCCCTCCCTTCCCGCTCTTTAAAAAGTAAATAAATAAATAAAAAAACCCTGGAAATGGGGAGAGGGAAGCAGTTTCTACCATTAACCTCTAATATGGTGCACTTTTGTCACACCAGCCAGATCTGCTCAATTAATGTTCCCTTCTTTCTGTTTTTGGTTTCGGTCACCATAATTAAATATATTAAAAAAAAAACTTGTCTTGGTATTACTAGTCTTACATACTATGTGGGTTAAAATAAAGTTGGCGTGATTCTTCCCACCTGTTTATTGAGCACCTACTGTGTGTGAGGTATTGTTCTGTGTGGTGGGGAGGCAGCAGAGAAGCCGGCAGGCGGAGTGACTCAGCGGGGGCTTATATTCTGCTGAGAGGAGGCAGCCAGTGACTCCACCAATCAGTGAGTGAGCTAACAAATGAGAACTTCAGATGGTGGTGAGTGAGTGCACGTATCTAGTGACCGGACTGCTCTGTGAGTTGAGGTGATGAAGCGGGCGTTTTAGGCTGAGACCCGAGTAAGAGAACGACCATTGTAATGAGGCTGGAGGGATGTGCGCTCCAGGCGTGCTGACCTGGTGGCGTGAGAGCCCTAACGCGCAGCCAAGCCTGGGACCCGGCAGGCCTGTGCATCTGCAGCGAGCTCGTGGACGTCGAGGGGGGTGGGGAACATAGGCGGGGCAGCTGGAAACCCGGCTGTGTGAGATTTAGCGTTTTTGATGTTTGTGGACATGCAGGCACAAACAAGTATATCCGACATGTTTCTTGGTTGACAGCAAGGTAATAAACTTTTCAATTTCAGAGTTGTTAAAATCTTAGAAAAAAAAGGGGTGCCTTCAGATCAATAAAATACAGTGCTTTAGATGTGTTGCAGAAAGTTCTATGTAAACAGAACGTTTTTACGTCATTTTAGTGGACCTCTAGTTTAAGCTGTCTTTGTTCAGCCTTTCATGGAGTGAATGATCACTTCCATGTTTTCACGTGTTACAAATCCAGGTACTTAGGGTGGAGCTCAAATGTAATATTTGCCTAATCTGGTGAATGGATTATTTTAAATTATTAGAGCATCTCAAAAACCAAGTCTAAATTTTTTAAAACCGAAATTTAAATAAAATAACATTAAGTGCTTAGAAAACTTCTTAGCAAGCTCATGTGAAGGTGCAAAAATAGTGCCTTATCAATGACTCAGTAGCTAGGTAAATTTTCTGTTGCTCAAGATATGATATGCTCCGTATTAGGAGAAGTAAGAAAGTTATTTCTTTAATAATAGGTGTAAATTAAGATGACTGCTGGTCTGGGGCAAGACTTTGTCAGCAGGAAGCTTGGAGATCTTACTGCTCTGTCTGTTTCTTTCCAATTTCACTCCCAATCCAGAAGCCATAGAGGGAAAAAAAAAAGCAGACCTTAAGTTAGGAGAAGCTAAGAGGTTTCCAAAATGAATTTTAGAGAGCTAACAAAAAGAAAATATAGTAATGAGCTCAATATCAACTTTCCCAGTTACCCTGGTATTTAATTTTATCAGCCACCTTTTATTAGGTGTTAATTACAGCATGAAAGGACTCCGAGTGCGCGGCAAAGGTCCTGGTCAGGCCTATGGAGCCCGCGCGGGGCCTTTTCAGTGGCACGTGCATCGCTGCTCATGTTTTGCTCCTTATGAGAACGGCAGCAGTTGAAAGGCCCGAAAGCTGCCAGCACCACAGGAACCCCAGCGACGCTCAGCTCCCTTTCTTCACGTTGATGTACTTGCTGCAACACCAGTAGTAACCTCTTTGAAACGCTCCGGCCATGCCTTCAGGGGGGAAATCCTGCATCAGTATCCAGCTTGGCAGCTCCCCTACTTTGAAATCCCCGAGTTTCTCCTCCTTCGGGGGTAGGACTGACACCGTCTTGGAATCCCACCCTGGTATTTAATTCTTTGTAAGCAACACCAAGCTGGGCCTGCGTGGGGTCAATGGACATGACCCTTCCCCCTCCCACGACTGAGGGCTGATCAGGTGATGTGGTTAGGACACGTGCCTCCTTTGTCTGGGGCCCCTTAGAACACACCTCAGACACAGGGGAGCGCCCTGCTCGCTGACCCGCTGCCATCGGAGCCCCTGTGACGTGAGTACTCAAGGCCATGTCTGTTCCACCCAGCCCGCCTTGTGGATTTTTCGGCTTATCCGAACGAACGGTCGAGATCCCCGGACCAGACCTCTTGCGTTACACTGTGGTTTTGTTTTGTTAATGCACTGTGAAGCCGAAATATAATTGCTGGTACACGGCACGGCATATTTAAGTGTCAAATGAACTCAGAGGCTAGAAGGAGCCTTGTAGTCGAGTGTGGAACATAGAAGGAGGCCCGCAGGGCAGACAGGAATTCGATAAGCGGCTTAGGAATCTTGAGGTCGTGGGTTTAAGTTGGCTTCACCGGCAGGGGTGAAGCTCTGGGAGCGCTGGAGAGAGGCATGCTGGGTCATGGGAGCTGCGTCCTCCTCCTGACCTGGCAGTGCAGAGCCCTCTGTATTCCCTGAGCCTCAGGTCTGACACTCCAGGATTTTCATTCAGTGTTTTATTTTATTATTTTAAGCACTCCTCTCATATCACCTTGGCCTACCGCTATTTTCCACAACTTTCCAGAAAATTCTGTGCAAGTTCAGACTCATTCTATACAGCCAACCTTTCGCTTCAAGAGAGCTATGTTTGTCTAACCACTATACTGTACACCTGAAACTGTTAGCATAGGTAGCTAGGTATTAATAAAGGAAGGAAGAAAAGGGAACCAGACATTATTAAGTCTAATCAGCCAGAGATAAGCTTGCTTAGCAAGAAACCTACAGCTTCACACACTCCAGGGGATAAGAGTAGTTGCCCTGCCACAGGGATTAACACTATCCCTTTCCCCAAGGTAGGGAGCAGCCGCCCTCCAGCACTCGGTTGTGGGGGGCAGGGAGCCCGGTGGGGGGTAAGCACGTGCAGAAGTCAAAGTGACTGCCAGGGTGGTGCTTCTATGAGGCACGCACAGCGGAAGCCAAAATGGTGACCATAAAGGCTTGTCAGTCTAGCCCGGGGTGGGGGGGAGAATTGGATTGGATAAGGGACACCCTGGAAGATCTAGGAAATAGATTAGTTAGGGAGTGAACCCATCAGAAGCCCATGAAAGCTTGGGAAGTTGATTGGTTAGTTTGAAGGAGGGCCTGGTCCTTGCCAAGCCCAAGATAATATAATCAGCCTATCAAAGAAGCACTCTCTTTCTCTCTCCCCTCCCCGCTTTCTCTAGGTAACACGTGCTTGCTCCGTTAGTTCATGAGTTCTGTCCACTGCAGCCACATGGTCCTGGCAGCAGCCTGGGCCCAGGGGCAGACTCTGTGGGCCTGAGCACAGTGCCAGCCTGGAACAGACCAAGCTGGGCAGATGGGGACAGAGATATGGTCTGAATCAATGGCGCAGAATGTCTGGACACTGGCCCTATTTCTGGGCCTGGTGAAGACGAGATTGGACTTCTTCTTTCAGAGAGAGAGGGTTGGAGATGAGACATTGGGAACCTGGGGGCAGCCTTCTGTTTTCGCCCAAATAGATATTACCCCTAAACCTCATCTTCCCAGGCGTGAGTCTCCTGAAATGCTTCCTCAAGACTCCACCTCAGGGCTTCGTTTCCACCGGCAACGCAAGCATTTCTCGCCCTAACTTCCTCTTTAGTCCCAGCGCCCTCTCTCTTTCGGTGTTTTCTAAATTCATCTCAGGAGGTGCATCATGGTGCCCAGAAGAGTCACAGACTGGAAATCAGGGGGCTGTCACTCACTAGGGAGCCAGAAAGGGGCCCTCACTAGACATGAATCTGCTAACACCTTGATCTTGGATTTCCCAGCCTCCAAAGATGTGAGACATAAGTGTTTGTTAAGGCTCCATTTTTTAAATCTAGGCCTCTATTTTGGGGATGTTCTTTATGCCTCTTTGGCACTAACATTGAGGAGTTCAGAATTTAGTTTATTTTATACCTGTCTATTCCCTTTCATTTCAAGATTTCTAGCTGACTTAATCAGAGCTGAAATAGTCTAGAACACTTCTTCCCAAAGAGTGGGAGCAAGCAGCTCGCTCAGGACCGCAGGCCCACCCAGGCCTGCTGAATCCCACTGTGTGTCTGAACCCCGGATGGCTCATATGCAACTGACGCGTGCGAGCACTTATCTAAAAACGTATCTGGGCACCGAGTTCCGAGCTTGGGAGCGTGGTTCTTGGCACTCTGAGGGGACAAGTCCCACTTGGGCCGGTACATGATGGAGGGTGTCCAGCAGATTCAAGGAAGCCCGTTTTTTTATGGTTACAGTCTTTCCCATTGACATCAGTGACCTCAGAACTTCCTCCTGGTGCCGCACCTGGGATGGTGCCACTGCGCAAGATCCAGGAACGTGTCTTTTATTGTTATTAGCCACAAAGAGCCAAATATACCACCTGGAAAACCAGTGCCAAATGAGCTCAAAGAAATATGGTCCTAGTTCTTCCTGACTCTTGGAGACTGTCTCCTCCTGCAAATGTCCTTCTGTCTTTTTTCTGGGCTCCCGTCTCTCAACTCCACTGTTCTGAGTGCAGATATTGCTGGGATAGAACCTCTCCTCTGCTTCCTCTCTGACTTCTTTGAATCTAGCGTTCTTCACCATTTTCCTTGAAATAATATTCAGTTAATGAGATGATTATCAAAAACTAGTAAAAATAGCTGAGATAACTGGCTTAGGATCTGCTTTGGCCTGGTTCCTCTTTTGATACCAAAAGAATGCCACTTTCCACTTATCTGCTGGGCCCCCCCAAGGCAGCATGGGAGCTGGAGATGCAGCTGCCATTGGGAAGGTCAGAGAATGAATGTGGTTAATGATAGAGCAGTGAACTCTGGATTTTACACGATTTAAGTGGCTCGCAGCCTCGTCCCTCGTCTTCACCATACCAGACAGAACTCTAGACATGAATTTTTAAGTACTTGGAGCTGCAAAAATAAACATTATG
Organism: Mormoops blainvillei; assembly: GCA_004026545.1. Lineage (NCBI taxonomy): Eukaryota > Metazoa > Chordata > Mammalia > Chiroptera > Mormoopidae > Mormoops > Mormoops blainvillei. The sequence goes on from PVJD01005759.1 coordinate 95,075, forward strand.
TAAGAACCATGTATGACAGTTGGTGTATTTTATATCTCAGTGTCTCAGAATTGCTTGCTTGACACTTTGTTCTAATAAGCTTATGTCTCTGATTTCCGAGCCACAAAAAATTAGAAAATTGATAGACCTTGCTATAGATAAGTGCATTGTGACAACCATTGGGGATGGAGGATCCAGTGAAATGCAGAACTGCCCCCCGGCCACGCGCGCGTGCGCACGCACACATGTAGGTCCACCCTTGCACTTGCTTGTCTTCTAGCCCTGAAAGCACGATTGTATTATAGCTCAATACTCAAATTAATAGTCTTAACAATAAAGCTGAGTTATGCAGAAAATATGGAATCTCTACCCGTAAACTGAAAAATAGAAAGACAGTTAAGCACAAAGTATGCTTTAACTATAAAAACCGCAACCATAGCATAGATGGAATTTGAACAATTTTCCATTAAAAATTGTTAAAATTTTGTGGTGCTATTCAAGGTTTCTGACTAGATAGAGCTTTACAGCACCTTCTGTTTTGCATAATTGAAGTTTTAAAAGAGGTTCTGATATATATTATTTTCTCTTATCCAAGTGCAATTAACAAAAACTTGAGATGAGTTTGCATAAACAAGTGAAGAAGGATAAATGGATTTTAAACACAAGGCAGAAACCGTCTCTGTGGCGGTAGAATGATTTCTATGACTCTCTGAAATTACAGAATGTTTTAGAGATATGGCAAAAGGAATGAATGTTTGTAGAATTACACTTTTCAGCCTAGAAGAGGCTTAGCAATTCCTTGGTCCAACTGCCATGCAATACAGCATCTCTGATAAGTGATTTTTCAACCAGGATTTAAACACCCTAAGGGATGTCAGAATAATTATTTCTATTTTTACCTCTTTTATCGTTAAGCAACTCTCTTAGAACATTCTTTTTTATACAGAGTCATACTCTACCTCCTTGCAGACTCTATCAATCATCTCTTGCTTTACCGGTTTTGATCTTCTTTAGTAGGAAAAAGATTCAGGAATAGAAATAAAGAGAAGCGAGAGTGCTCTCTTTGAAGAGCCATTATGTGAAAGAGAAGTTGGACTTGTGTTCTAGGTCATTGTGGTTTATAAGTAGAAGTTATGGAAAGACAAAAAGAACATTTAAGCAATCATTACTGTCCACCCATGTAATAGAGTGAGAAATCCCGAGTTTCCCATCAGTGGGATCATTCTAATGGAGACCCGAGGACCACTTGTCAAGATACGTTAGAATATGCTTCTGTATCACACGGAAGGTTGCGTTTTACAAACTCTCAGTTTTACTTACTACATTGGCTTTCAGATCAATGCTCAACATTTAATAATAATGATACTAATGATGATAATAACAGTAATAAGTCACATCTTGTTCTCATAACATACCAGGTATTGTGCTAAGCATTATATATTTATATAATGCATATATATGTGTGTGTATATATATATAAAAAATCTAATTTAATTCTTTTAACAGTCCCAGGAAATAGATGATATTATTAATATTTCCATCAATGAATGAGAAAACCAAAGCTTGGAAAGGCTGAGAATCCTGTCGTTAAACTATAGGGATTGAGGACAGATAAGTGGTTGGCAGGGACTGGCATTTGGGGGACGTGTTGATTACAAAAGGGCACCGGGACATTTTTGGGGCGTTGGAGTTGTTCTGCACTGTGATGATGGTTACATGGCTGAGTACATTTATCAAAACTCATAGAACAGAGAACTGAAAAGGATAAATTGTACAATGTAAATTACATCTCAATAAATAGGACTTTGAAAATCTTGCCCTTGATCACACAGCAAGTTAGTGCTCTTCTGTGAGCTGAGATGTTTATAAGCTTGGATTCTAAGGTTATCTGCTTATTGCCCAAGGCCTATAATTTGGATAAAGTGCCACATTTACCACTGTGGTGCTAGACCTAGGTCCCAAGTTCATGTGGGTAGTTATCTTAGAGGGATGTCCGTGTCACAATAGTTCCACTCACATTGTACTGTACTGCACTGGTCACTGTATTCATCTCTGTGATACACTTCTTTACTTATGGTTTCCAAATTCGCTACACTCTGATTAACTTGAAAGAGGAAGCATTTTCTTTATCTGTGTAATTATAATGATCTCTATAACTCTAGTATCTTTCACAGTACTTGATTCAAGCACAAAGAGTCTTTTCCTCAACAAGTAACAGTAGGAAAACAGATTTGGACTCAGCATTAGGAAACATGTTGGATACTCACTACTGTTTAGAGATGGACCAGGTGCCCACTGGAACAAGGGTGGCTTATATCAGAGGACAAAGTATTTCTTAAATTACCTTTAACTGATTTAGCAAAGTTCCCAAATAAAGAACATTCAGTGAATTGAGTGCCGGCCTGCGAACCAAAAGGTCACCAGTTAAATTCCCAGTGAGCGCACGTGCCTGGGTTGCGGGCTGGGTCCCCAGTTGAAGGCGCGGGTGAGGCAACCCATCGATGTTTCTCTCCCTCTCTTTCTCCCTCCCTTCCCCTCTCTCTAAAAATAAATAAATAAATAATCGTAAAATAATAAAAATTAAAAAAAAATACATTCCATGATTTTTCCAAAGGTATGAAGAGATTGACTGAAAGCTTTATAAAGGCAGACAGCCAGAAGGGTGCGGCGAGACAGCCTGGTTTCCCTCCCACTCCCACTCAGCCTCCTCCTGTGCCCGCTTTTCTCTCGCGAGCGTGGAAGGTTCCTACTGGGGGCACCTTGAGGGCAAGACTTTGAGGCAATTAAGGAACGAAGTTACTGTGAGTAATTAATTTTGCAAGGGAAGAATATTTTTATAATTATCATGTCTAAAGATGCTTCTCAGGTCGTTTGTTTTCTTCCAACTGAGAATTTTTATGTCAAAATAATCTAAAGTGTTGAGTGTTCTTTTGTTAGTAATAAGAAAAAATGGGCAAGAGGTTACATCCCCTGAAGCTGTAATTTTTTTGGAAAGCAAATAGAATAATTCCTGTTTTCTTCACGTATATTTCAGAAGCCCTGGTCAGACCTGTGCACGCCGCACTAGTCTGTGAAACTTTCTTGGACCAGCATGACAATAGACCATCCACAGCCATGGATGCAGGAGGCTGAAATCCCCACAGCCTCAAATCCCCTAAGAGATAGCATGATTAGATACGTACTCAAGGATGGAGTCCCGTGGGAGGTGAGGTTGGCAGCTCTCTGCAGCGAAAGGGGTCCAGGTGACTGCCAGGCAGGCCCCATGATGTAGGGAAACCCAGCGAGGAACCCCACGGCTCTCTTTCCCGCTAAGTGTATGACCTTAAACAAGTGCTGGACTTTTGTTTCTTGCCTGCAGCCTGAGAAGCACACAAATGTTTGCATAGATTTTAGAATGAACAATGAACCTGCTATCATATCAATAGCTAAGGCAGTAAACGTTTGAAATAAAATTCTGATCTGAAATTGGGAGCGTCTGGAGAATTCAGAGTTTTCAATATCTGCGTGAATTTGGAAATGCCAAGCCATTGTGAAAATGTCGTTTACAGCTGTCCAATGTCTGGCCAATCAGGACAAACAGCATGTGAATTGAGTAAGATAAAGACTTACTTTAAAATAGAAAAATCTTGCCCCACAGAACTTTGTGTCACATGAAAAGTGAGAAATATCAAAGAACAATTTCTGATAGTTTCTCAATAGTGTTAGAAAAGGTTAAATAAAAAAGGACAAATTGCTTAATATGTCCTCTTCCTCCAAAATGTAAAACACAATTAACAGTCACATGAAGCAACTAGGTAAAAGCAGGAAGCCCTTAAACTGAAAAATAAAGAGGTAAATGTCTACTGCAGTAAAATAATTATAAAACAAGGAAATATGCAAATTAAATTCTGTAAGAGACAAGGAAATCAGAGACTGACCCGGCCCAGTACGCAGCAAGATTTGATAACAGATCCTTAATTCACACTGTGCGTAGTGACAGCATAGAGTCACAAGGATAAATTTACCTAACGATTTCTTTAGCATTCTTAGTAATACGCTATTTTCTGTCTTGTTCTACAGTTGAAAAAGCATGTTCACACACATTGTTTCATTTGATGCTCAGCAAAGCTCTGAGGCAGAGGCACTTTATCTCGTTTAGACCCCTGTCATTACCTCCCACCCCAGGGACCAATGGAAATGGCCCCCATAAGTCAATGAGCAAATCCTAGAGGTCACGTGCCTGCGTGCGCATCGTGAGGCCCGCTGGTTGACACCCTTTCTACTTGATTCCTGGACCAGAAAGAAGTGACACACAGCCTCCAAATCAAAAGTGGCGTCACCTGTAGACAGCTAGAGGGAAGTGGTAAAAACGAGGCCTGTGTCATCAGAAATATGTGCATCTAAGCATCAGACATAGCAGATCCTGACCATTTTGAGGTGGTTTGCACTTTTGTGAAATATTGACAACGATGATACTACAACCCTGGGTGGTGGTAAGACCTTCATCTGTACATTCAGTCAGCATTTAACTGAGGCCGACGTGACATGGAGATGGTGCACGGGAGACCCCAGCCTCCATCTCCGCACAAAGTTCAACAATTAGGCAGCTATCTGTTAACCAAAACAGCTCTGGGAGAGCTCTGGAGCCCATTAGAGAAACTTAGGTTACACAGTGCATAAAACACCTGAGAGTAACCACCCAGGAGGAGGAGGACTGCAGCTTGATTTTCTTTCCCTGCATCATCTGGTCCCCAAACTGGCATTGCTTATTACCCAGAGGGAGCTCCCCAGCTAGAAAAGCTTCCCTCACTAGGAAGGGAAGACGGGGGCGAGAGCTGTCTTCCCAGCCTCCTGGGGCTCTGCATGAAGGTCCCACTTCAGTTTCACCTGGCCCAGGTGGGCAAAGCCGAGACATATAGAGATGGCAAGAACGGTAAAGAAAAACAGTGGCTCCTGAAAGGAGCCATGCATGAAAGTGACCAAGGTTCGCAGTAACCTGCTTTATGGACAAACCCAGCTGCTTTCAACAGTAGGGAAGAAACAAGTGGCCAACTGAGCATCCGTGAACTTCCTGTGGATTTTGCCTGCCTTCCCTCTGGGCATTCACATTCACTGACTCCAGCCACCTGAGTCCCTCCCTGTACCTTCCTTCTACCTTTGCAGCCCTGGAGTTGCATCAGCAGCCAGCCTAGGCTGTGGAGGCCTTGCAATTGCAAAATACCAGCCCAGAACCCCGTGGCGTACTCCGCCGCTATGTATGTGCTTGGGTCTAGCCCCTCCAGTCATGCAACTGCACACTGGCCACCTGACACCCGTTGCCAGCCTCTCACTGTGGGTGTACACCCAGGAAAGTTGATGCAGTCACAGAAAAGCACACCTGGCAAGCATGCCCCTGAGAGCAGCTTGGGGCCCAGATGAGGCCCTGCCTTCTGTCCCTGGCCTGCATCACTGCGATCACCTGTGGCTGAGCACCCGCATGCCACCAGTCCAGTACCCTCAGCCTGCCACACTGCCACGCTCCTAGACCAAGACCCAGCAGCCAACGTGGTATGTGCCAGCAGCCAGGGCCTCCAAACTACCAGTGCTCCAGCAATTGCCTGCCTTGGCCTCAACAGCTACATAGGTGTGTCTGCGCAGGACATGAAGCTGGCCCCCACCACTGCCTGCGGTGGTCCCTAGCCCCTGAATCCGGAGGCACAGCGAAGGAGCCTGCTGGCTCTTGCTACCACTCTGGATGCTCAGTAGCACTGGCCAAGGACCATGCAGATGTCAATGCTATGGTCCCGGTGGCCTGGGCTGAAGAGACATCATGCCCTCCATCCCAGCCCCATGATACCACACACCTGTCACTTGGTACCCTGCACCACTGGCCCCAGGGACACATCCCGCGTCAATGTGCCCCCCACCCCGTAGGTGGAAATCTTTCTTACCAAAGTCATTCTATAAAGTCTGGAAGAGATGATTGTTTCTTCCAATGTGCAGCCACCTACAGGAGGCGACAAGAATTAGAGAGAACCAGAAACATGACCCCGCCAACAGAGTACTGTGACCTCCGGTGACCTGCTCCAAAGATAGGGAGATAAGAAATTAACCGACAAAGAATTCAAAATAATTATTCACAAAGTGATCAGAGAGCTACAAGAGAACACCAATAAACAATTAATGATAGGAAAGCAATACAAGAAAACTACGGGAAGTTTAACAATGAGAAAACTTAAAAAGAGCAAAACAGAAATTCTGGGGATGAAGTATAAAATAATTGAACTGAAGAATTCAATAGGTACCGAAAAGAAGGAGGTTTTCAGTTAGACAGTGGGAATGTGAACAGATGGGCAGAAGGATTTCGAACCTTCAGAAAGGGTGGCTGTCTCCTTGCAAGTGTTTTCTGTCATGCGGGGCAGGAAAATGGGTGCCTTGGGGAGTAACTGGATCTGTGGGATGTGGCTTAAGGAGGACTCCTCATGAAATAGGCCCTGTAGCTTAGTCAGAATGGATTCATTTACTTGACTGTCTTCCGGCTACTTCGAAACTTCCTCCAGATTTCTCCCTCCCTCCCTCCCTCCCTCCCTCCCTCCCTCCCTCCCTTCCTTCTTTCCTTCCTTCCTTCCATCTATTATCTATCTATCTATCTATCTATCTATCTATCTATCTATCTATCATCTATCTATTATCTTTCTTTCTCAGTGGTAATTATGTAACAGTGATGTAAACAGTGGCAAAGTGTATTAAGAAAACATAGTATCCGGGATTGCATTCACACGAGAGTTAAAAAATGTGGTAATATGTCACGTCATGCAAGGAGTCACCTCCATGTGGTGGGATTTTTATACTGGGGTCATATACAGCACCACATGTGTAGACTAAAAACTGGAAAAAGATTACCAAGTCATTGGTAGGTTTTCAAATATCCAGATATTTGGTGTTATGTAGACAACTTGTCTGAATAACTTCTTTATGCTCTTGGTAGAATGACGACAAACTAAAATATCATGAGCTTCTTAGCTACTGAAGAATTCTTCTAACTCCCGACTGCAAAGCCAAACCAATACCTCAAAGATAACATATTTTGATAGCTGGGAAGTCAAATATAGTGTACAAGAGCAAATATTCATCTTCTTTTTATAGTATATCTTCCCCAAACATGGGCTGATCCCCAGTGAAATATACCAAATTATAGAGACCTCACAAGACCATTTCTCCGACCCACTGCATTAAGTCAAAACATGGCAGGCTGTTAACAGATTTTTTAGACAAAAAAATTTCAACCAGTAAAAGAAATCAACCCAAATTTGTAGCGTTTGGGAAAATGAATCCCATTTAATTAAATCTCCACAGGCAAACATTTTCACAATAAAATATTTCAAAATACAGGATGGTTGCAGAGGCACAGTGAAAACAGCAACCAAACCTGAGTGCTCTTTGAAAAACTCAAAGAGCAGGAAATCAGAACCAAAATACGAAACGGCAACCAAAAAATGTTACTGCATCTCTAAATAAATCTGAAAATCTATATTCAATGCAAACGCTGCTTTATGAAAACAAAACAAGGTCTCTGGGCAGTGTGGCTTAGTTGGTTGGAGTGTCCTCCCGTAAACCAAAAGGTGGAGGGTTCAATTCCTGGTTGGTGCTCACGGAAGGCGGCTGATTGATGTTTCTCTCTCTCTCTCTCTCTCTCCCCCCCTCCCCGCCCCTCTCTAAAAGCAATGAAAAAATGTCCTTGGGTGAGGATAAAAAACAAACAAAAAGACCCAAGACAGCTTGAGAATACACTTTTTCCATCTACTGCAGTTCTTCAGTTTAAAAAAAAAATGACACCATATTTAAAATGAAAAACCACTAAAATAGAAAAAAATAATATCTTCTTCAAATGTGTTCTCTCTCAATTAAAACGACAAGAGGTATTTAGTTTTAGAAGATCTACAGGCGTCCAACAGCAATCTGTGAGATGGACAAATAAAAGATTTGATTTGGAAATAAAGTGCAGTCCTGCTGTCTAGGAAAAACCTCCCAGCTCTGCTCTCCTGGTTGAGTTCGTTCTAGGAATTCCACGTTTGGATTATTTGTGTTTCTGAGTTAGTTTGCAAGGAGGGGGGAGGAGCCACGGTGGGACACGTGCTGCCACAGCCTTCTGCCTGCAGTGTCCTGGTGCGGAGTTCAGTCTGGGCGATGCCGCCTCTTGCTCCGACCCAGGCTGCTGGCCATTAGACGCTGAGCGGTCAAACAAACGAAGAGCCAAACGTTAGTGGTCACCATGTGAAGTCTTCACATTCTCAGATGCCATCCAAGCAGATGCCTTCGGAACATCTTAAAGAAAATATCACCAGGAAGCTAAAGCACCAGTCAGTCTTATCTCCTGACTGACTCCTCTCAGAGGACACAAAAGTGTCAGGGCAGGAGAGGCAGCTCTCCTATCAAACTTCAGACTCCGGGAAATTTGCCGGCCCAGACCTCGCTCCGTTTAGGGAACCCCGGGGCCGCTGCTGCTGCACACGGTACCTTGTCTCTCACGTTGTCACCGCTAAATTCCCACACAGGGAAGGGGTTCTGGGCTCTGGATTCCAAAGCCATTGCCTGGTGCACTTCTTTGAACTGTGACTTTTGCAGGGTAAATTCTGGGCATGAGGACAAGCTCTTATGTTGCCATAGTACAAACTGAGCCAGCACAATTATAAGTGGAATTCTCTTTCCACTGAGACATCAGCACAGTTTCAGAAACAACATTAATTTTAGCATGAAGTGCAACTGGCTTCTTGTTATTATTTTTCATCATTAGTTTTGAAAATTTACTTCTGGGGAGTAATATCCCATTTCAAAATACTACTATGTCAAAACTTAGAAGGAAGCAACATCAAGAAGCTACAAATAATCCCTAAACCCCAACAGGTGCACAGCAGTCTTCCTTTCAAACACCATTTGATTTCAAAACACCCCTATGGAGGGGGCAAAGCAGGTATAATTATCTCATTTTTAGAGATGAAGAAACTGAAAGGCTCAGACCGGGCATGTAAATTACCCGCCCCCCCATGATAAAGAGAAAAACAAAGACTTGAACTCTACCTTCTCAGTAGCATGAAATAGTAATGGTTCACTGTATCTCATTCCCCTTAACAAAATGAAAAGAAAATAAATAATAATAATAGTAAAAATAAAATCTTCATGTGTGATATCTAGTGAATTTTAGTTCTCATAAACCACAAGTAATTTGAGAGTACATCTGCATACAGACAAATTGCAACTTTTTCCTTTAATTCCCATTCAAATATTGCACAGAAATACCATTATCAATAAATATTTACTGAGGGCTTGTGATGTGGTCCGTGACGGGATAGCAAATGTTTATGACAATAAGCGGAAAATGTATTTTTTATTTACATAACGTTGAGTATTTGTATACATCAAACTCTGTAGAATATTTGATACATTTATATGTATCAAAATATGTAGGTAAAATATATTAATGACTGCATTTAAAACTTTTCATCTAGATAATCTGACAACTTGCCTAAAGATTAAAGGCCCAAGTAGGGGGAAAAAGCCACTCCTCTGAATCCTCAGTTCTTCCCATGGTGCATTGCACTAATGGAAATTTCTGGGCGTCCAGGCAGGAGGTGCAGATGATAGCACTGGATTCCCCCCAGGGAATGTCTTGAGGAGATTTTTGTAGTCCCTCAGCCTCCGAAGCAGGTAAATGTTAATATGGACTCATCCAGAGGACAGGCGGGCTCAACAATCTTTCAGATAGAAACTAACATGAGAAAAGTTGTTAATAGTGAGAAATCAATTTTTATTTTGCAAGTAAAACATTTAAAAATAATATTAAATGGGTCTTGAATATACCTCTTCCCAAAACAATGCAACAGAAAATGTACCCATTTTCTCTCCAAGAGGGACCTCAGGGTCTTACCTACTTGCTGTGACCCGCTCCCGGCCTGGCTTCTCTGGACATTAGGCATTTTCCTTTGTTATGTCCAGAGAGGCTCTCAAGGACGGGCCACCTGAGGCTACAGGAGGAATTTAATCTTCCCCGCTCGCGCTGCCTCCTCCCCAGCAATCACACACACGCGCACACACCATGAATTTCCCCCGTGCGTGGCATCGCTGTGTCCTCCTTGACAGGAGCAGCGAGGACCCCCCGCTCCGCTGACAGGGGTCCCTTGGTCAGCCAGGCCGACCTCCCCCTGCTCTGGCCAAGTTCTCATGCTGGTTCTTTAACAGCTTTACTGAGATAGAACTCCCACACCGTACAAGTGACATGTGTAACGCGTACATTTCAATGAGTATATTCATGGCTATGTGTGGCTGTGACCACAGTCAGTTTTAGAATATATTCATTACCTCAGAAAGGAGCCCTGTGCCCTCTAGCTGTCACCTCCATTGGTCCCTCTCTGTGATCCAGGTGCCCTTTGATGTGCCTTTCTTATCCAGTGTTCTCCTCAGACACGCTTAAGGTAAAAATTGGAAATGGTTCTCTTCTGAGAGGCTGCCACCCATGACTTCCCATGTTCACTTCCCATGACTGTCAGTGGCAGAGGCGTAGGATCACCCTATGTTCTGAGCAATAAAAATAAGTCGCTGACAATAAAATTCCCTTCCTATTCTTTTTCCTATTCAAACTCTATTTGCATTTGGAAGCAGTTACACAGTTAGAGATCTTTTTCAAATCAGTTCTGTTTCAAGTTTTCAATTTTAAAAAATAATTTTTTCCTTGGCTCTATAATGTCCTCCCTTGGTCTGTGTGACTGTTTTTATGCCAGTACTGTGCTGTTCAATTACTACTGCCTTGTAGTATAATTTGAAATCAGGAAGTGTATTGCTGCCAATATTGTTCTTTCTCAGGATTGCTTTGGGTATTTGGGTTCTTTCATTGTTTCATATGAGTTTTAGGATTTTTTTTATGTCGGTGAAAAATGCTATTGGAATTTTGATAAGGACTGCGTTACATCTGTACATTGCTTTAGACAGTATGGATATTTGAACAATATTCATTTTTTCAATCCATAAACACAAGATATCTTTTCATTTATTTGTGTCTTCTATTTCTTTTATCAAGGTTTTATTATCATCAGTGTACAAACTTTATATCTCTGTGGTTAAACTTGTTCTTAAGTATTTTATTGTTTTTGATGCTCTTATAAATGGGTAGTTTCCTTGATTTCCTTTTCACGTGCAACTAATTTTTGTGTGTTGATTTTATATTCAGCAACTTTACTGAATTATTTATTAGTTCTAACAGTTTTTTGAAAAAAATGAGTTCTTTAGGGTTTTCTACATACAGGATTATATCATTTGAAAATAGAGATAATTTTACTTCTTCCTTTCCAATTTGAATGACTTTTATTTATTTTTTTCTTATCTGATTGCTCTTGCTAGTACTTCCAGTAGTATGTTGAATAGAAAGGGTGAAAGTGTGCATCCTTGCCTTGTACCAGATCTCACATGAGAAGCACGAAGTCTTCCCCCATTAATTAAGATGTTAGCTGTGGACTTTTCATAAATGGCCTTTGTTGTATTGAGGTAAGTTCCTTCCATACCTATTTGGTTGAGAATTTTTATCATGTATGGAAGTTGAACTTTGTCAAAAGGTATTTCTGCATTTATTGATATGACCATGTGGTTTTAAACTTTCATTCTGTTAAAGTGGTTTATCACATTGATTGATCTATATATGTGTAACCAACCTTGCATCTCAGGTATAAATTCCACATGGTCATATTTTTTTGGTGTATAATTTTTTGATGTGTTGTTGATTTGGGTTTGTGAGTTTTGAGGAGTTTTGCATTAGTGTTCATTAGAGATATTGGCTCATAATTTTCTTTTCTTGTGGTATCCTTGTCTACCTTTGCACCAGGGTAATGTTGTTCTCATAGAATAAATTTGGATGTGCTATCTCCTTTTTAATTTTTTTCAGAAGAGTCCTCTGTGGACCCAGATGCCAGTCCCCATCAGTTCTCAGAGTTGGGTGAATTAGGAGACAGTCCCTTGGGTGGCAGCCGTAAAAGTTGGGACACTAGATGCATGGACCAACTCTTTTCAGAGAGAAGTTGTGGGCTGGGGAAGAAGTTGCAGGAGGCGCCCACGCTCCCATTCCAGTTTTTGGAGGGTTTATTAATTGCCTGCCTTAAATAGATGCAGGCTAGTTAGAAGCCTAGCCCTTGGACAAGAGGTGGGAAAATTGGGAGTGCAGTCCAACCTCTTCCAGGGAGAAGCTGAGAGCTGGACTTCACTGCCTGCTTGCTCTACACTGAGCTTGGGAAACAGAGGGACGTGCTCGTGCTCCCATTTAAAACCACTGCGGAACCAATTTTAAGTTGCCCTTTGCCCCAGAATGTACTCCACTGTATTTCTCTTCACAGTAAGAAATACTTGTTACCTCAAGAAGGGGAGATGCTTTAGAGTTTCTGGTTCCTTCTTGGTCCCATTCTTATCTGTCACCTTTAGCACAGCCTCCACCTTTGCTGCCAACAAATTTAGACAAATATTTTGGCTTTTCCAACCTAGCAATAAGAAACAACCCATTTTAGATGGCTGACCCTACTCAAAAATACCTCTCTTAGCAAAGATATGCATTCGTATTCTCTCTCTCCTTTTAAATATCCTAGCTTCAGCTGTAACTTTATTGAAGAAATTTCCCAAGGGTTGTAATGAGCAGAAAAGGCACCCTGACATTTTTTTTCCAACCAAGTTCCCTAAGATTTCAGAATTGGTAGAAACAGGTTTGGAGTACAAAGATGTACAGGCAATAACTTAAACACTGGCTTTTCTAGCTCCATGATAAGAATTGCCAACTTTCCATCTCAGGGACAAAGGGACAGTCACCCCTCCCCATCGCACATCAGCTCGGCAGAGTCCGCATTTCAGATTCTATTATATGCACTATTCCCCCTCCAAGACCAATTTACATGTTCACCAGGACTCTTTGGAATGCAAGTGACAGAAACCTGGCTGGAAGTGTCTTCCACAACAATAAAATGGAGTCCTGTTCACTCATTAAATTGAAATATTCAAAACCAAACTCGGGTGCTAAAGAATGAGACCAGGGCTTGTGTTCTTGCTGCGTATTGGTGTGGATTCCAGTGTGGTGGGTTTGTTCAGGTGGGCTCTTCTCTTCTTCAGCCATTCAAACTTGATAATTGGCTTGATTTGGGTCATGTGTCCTGTCCTGCAAATAACACTCTGGTCAATGGGAAAGAACATTCTAGTTGGCTAGACTTGGGTACCATATCCACTTATAGAGCTAGAAGAGGGGATTAACCCTACACCCCAGTGATGGGCTGATATTGGGGCTGTGGCCAAAATTTAGGGTGCTTTTGAAACAGAATAGTAAAAAGCTAGGAAAATTTCTTGGCAAGTGGAATAGGGAAGCTGGGCCAGAGAGCTGAACAGACTGGCCAAGCAATTTCCCGCCAGATACAGAAGGTCGCCTCCCTAGGACTCAGACGTATTTCAGCTCCGGGCCTAGAAAAGCGGCAGAACCAGGTGGGCGAAGCCAGGACCGGCTTCGGTGACTAACCCCCTGCCCTATCACTGACCAATCAGTGGAGACCGTAGTCTGAAAGGACACACCTGGAGAACTGATGGATATTCTACTGAAACCCTCCCCCTGAGACCTCCCCTAAGGTTCCCAACTGTAAGAAAGAGATGAAAGCCTCAGGACAACGAGTTCTTTGTCTTGAGTGTGCTTTTGAGCTCTCCCTCTGGGGAGCAGCTGCACCATTCCCTTCCTCCCTTCTTCTCCTGCTTCTTTGCCCACATGCACGTACCTCCTATGCGCTGGGCAATGGTCAGTGGCAGCTTGTCCCAAGCTGATCCCCTGAACCTGTCCTCAAAGCCCCCTTTTCTCTGACTTCCCAGTGAGCTCAGGCAGCCCAGCCTGGGCTCTCCTGTCACTTCTTCTATGCTGAGCCCTTCTTTGTCTCACTGGCCCCAGCCTTAATAAACATATCCTCATAGTCACCTGGACTCATGCTGTGAAATCTTTTTCTACACAAAGTCAAGAACCTACACGTGACAGTTGGCCCTCAGCAGACCTGTTCAGGTAACTGTTACTGTCTGGTAGCACTTTCACCAGAAGTAGGGAATCTGGTTGGTCAAAAATATTGAATACATAAATAAATGATAAATAGATAAATGAATGAATGAGTAAATAAATAACTTTAATGCAGAGATTGGTCTGTCAAAAATATAAGCAACAACAAACACATAATAATAATAATATTTATTATTATTCAATATGATGAGACAGTTAAGGAAGTACAGACCTAACTACTTGTTGGTAGGTATAAGGCATTCTCACTTCTTTTTAAAAAAATATATTTTATTGATTATGCTACTACAGTTGTCCCATTTTTTTCTCCCCTTTATTCCCCTCCGCCCTGTACCTCACCTCCACTAGCATTCCCTGCCCACTTAGTTCATGTCCATGGGCCATACATATAAGTTCTTTGGCTTCTCCCTTTCCTATACTATCCTTAACCTCCCCCTGTCTATTTTGTACCTGCCATTTATGTTTCTTAGTCCCTGTACCTTTTCTCCCATTCTCCCCCCTCCGCCTCCCCGCTGATAACCCTCCACGTGACCTTCATTTCTGTGATCTGCGCCTCTTCTACTTGTTTGCTTAGTTTGTTTTTACTTTTTTAGGTTCAGCTGTTGATAGTTCTGAGTTTCTCGTCATTTTACTGTTCATATTTTTGATCATCTTCTTTTTCTTAGATTAGTCCCTTTATCATTTCATGTAATAAGGACTTGGTGATGATGAACTCCTTTAACTTGACCTTATCTGGGAAGTACTTTATCTG